>NBZA01006811.1:0-28669 GCA_003054995.1 Aleochara bilineata | reverse complement strand
AGTTAACGTCGCTCAGTCGTCGTCGCCGAATCGACGGCTGCTCAATCGTGACGGTACCATAAATATGTACATATGTACTTAGTTAATTCATTCAACTCATCCACATCCTTGCAAGCATGCATTCAAATGAAAGTGAAGTAATAAATTCCAACAACAATCAGCTACCAACTGTCAATAAATAACAAATACAACAAATGCCCATGTGCAAATGCATGACTAACAAATTCCTTCCTTGTCGGGCCGCAGATAACAATAAATAATTACACTAATTATAAAAATAGTTGCGACTTATGCGTAAACGTTGCGTTGCAGTGCGTTTTATGGAAAATAAATCATCAATCCAAGTGTTCTTAACTGTGATTAAGAAATGCATAATGAATGAATTAAACTCCTTTTCAGGAGTATGTTTTACTATTTCTTTTATAGATCATTCGGTTCATTTGCCTAGGAACTATCATTCCAAGTAACCCAGATGCTCATGACGCATAAAATTTTATGTAGACTAGAGTAAATGGTCACCGCAGATAAAACGCGAAAATGCGAGAGAAAGAAGTGAGTGCACAAAGAAAGAAGTGACACTCAAGTGAAGAGTAGAGCACGTTAAACAGCAAAGCAATCTCGTTATACGTGTGTTTTGAATAGTTTTCCACGTGAGTGATTCATCGGATGCACCTTTGCTTTACTTGGCTGTAGACTCGCTTTGCCTTGCTTTGCTTTGCTTTGCTTTGCATTGCATTGGATTGCATTGCATCGTTTCGCTTCACTCGCCCAACAACTATAACCAACTACATAGTTCACATAAACTATTTCAAGCCGATGCTAATTTTAGCGCGACGTAAACAACGCTTTGCAACATTTTTCATAAGCAAAGCGTACAGATCTTGCTTTTCACCTGGCCAAAAATTCATTATTTCTTAACCTTGTTTTCTCATTGTTTTGTTTAGATTTTATAATTGACTTGTCTGTTTATCAGAGAGAATATTTCTTATTTTGTTGTCTTTTCTTAACGCTTTTGACGTAAAAATGTTAGGGATTCAAAATTCTGATGAAAAGTCAAACTTTAAAGTCGAATATTTCGCGTTCTATGGCGAATATTCGAAAACTGTTTTCAGTTTCATTTTCTACTTTGTTTAAACTTTCTTTTGGTATTAATATTATTCATCTATCTTTCACATTAGTTTTAAATACGTTAAATATATAAATAATTGCAGAAGAAACAATTGATTACATAATTATTCAATTACTTATGTACACTTAAGTGTATAAAACTATATTTATTAGCAATTAGTTATTTTTAGATAATTGTTGATTGCTGTTCATTAATATCCGTTAATTAGGTGCTTTAGACAGTTTATCATACTTTTAATATATTACAGTCGCCAGTTACAACTCCAGACTGCAATATTTATAACTAAGAGCGAACTAAGAGAACAATTGCAATGGCAATCAATATCAATCGATTAAATAGACAAACGAATGGCAGCATCAAGGGCGTTCTGGAATTTTCTAAAAATATCTCTCATGGAATTGCCGTTCAGTTCTATTCCATTCTGAATAACAATACATACAACGAATATGTAGGTTACATATTTCTGCACATACACGTGCATTGATAAAAATGTTTACAAGCTAACAATAAGATATTCAAAAAATCCAAGGAATGTTTCGATGCGTATTAATACAGTGACAAATTGTTTATAAATATACTCGACAATAGTAAAATGTGCGCTTCTGTCGGCTGGAAGTTTTTAGAAGAAAAAATACACAACAATAGCACGTATTGCAACTTATTGCATGCAATACGCATTTAATTGTTCGTTCTTCTTTTCTACTTCTTGCCACACAGTGCACAATAGAGGGCGGTCATTGTTCAAGTGACTGAACTTTACTTACATAACCTCAATAAACATGTGCATACGTACATTGCCATTTAATAATGTAATGAATGTTAGAAAACTTTCCAAATTTCAGGTATATTGATGAGTTTTAATGCAAATTTTCGTGTGTTTCCGCGATATCAAAATTCGCATTAATTAACTAATTAATTCATAAATTAACACAATCAATGAAATGCAAATATATGCATGTGGTGAATATTACAATACCAATACCTTTCTTACATCACATCACGTGTTAACAAAAAAAAGAAAAGAAAAGAATGAAACGGATACACATGCCTGGATTTCATAAATTTCATGAATAAATATCAAAGAATTGTAACAATGCCAATGCGATGTAAATTCGTTATCGAACAATTAAAATCCCAATAAATCACAAATGAATATGAATATTCATTAAAATTAATTTAAAGTACAATTCACGTGTGTATTTCAAGTAATTGATTATTAATTAATCTATACGTGATTAAAGCATGGCCAGAACTTAAAATACTTTGTACTTTTGTACTTTTCTAGAACCAATTAATTCCATGCAATATCCAATAAATCATCAATCAAATCAATAAAATGATCAAAGAACGTGGCGCTTGCGCCTGGAAGTGTGTAAGGAATTCGTCCTTGCAATCCAACACATGTCAACTTGATATACAATAGATACAATAAAATATTATATTTACAAGCATTCCAGGCAATGTGATTGTGGTTGCCTATAACCATTAAAACTCTATTGAAAACACCGCCATGATGATTTTAGGTTAGTTAGACTTTTATATGCATACAAGTTCAGTTCATTTCAATTCAATTCGTGTTAGTGAGTGTTGTGTTCAATTCAGTTCTGTCATCACCAACGCCGGCACGTTGTTACTACATAAATAATAAATTTCAACGTTAAAGATAAGTACGTATATACCAGAATCTGAATGTAAATATTACAAATGAAGTAAGAGATAGAGATTGCAAAATCAGTAGCAGTCAGCAGCTGATGCAATTGACTTTTAAATTTTGGCAGCGCAGGAGACAGGACACACCATTTTCAAGATAATTAATGGTAATTACTTTGTTTATGAAATAGTATGTATGTACATGTGTGCTTCCACTTCCAATTTTCAACAAAACATCAACTTCCATTTCAAATCCACGCCAAAAGAGTGTGCTGTGTTGTAGGAGCAGCAGCACAGCATGTTAATTGTTTATCATTGGCTATTTTAAGCCTTGTCTTGCAAAATAATGAGTCGGTCAGTGAGTTGTTATTAGGCTGGCTGTAAATTTACGCCAAAAGGCCAGGCCATACGAACACTGATACTGTGCACGCGTGCGATATCAAATATGGAGTAATGACACGAAGGCACATTTTACAACGAATTCGCATTATCCGTTCCTGTATTATCTACCAGCCGATTCGAATGACTTGCTTGTTTGCGCTGATCAATCAAATCAGGAAACATTATTTGTCTAGATCTCTACAAACAGATACACACATTAATATATATATTTCAATGTCAATTCAGGTTGTTATGGCATCTGCCTTACCGACATTTTAAAGGTTAGGTTATCATACCCTTGCTACTCATTTCACCTAACGTATTCTAACGTATTTCAACGAATGCAATTATATGCACAGCTTAAAAGGGTCTGTTACCTTTAGCCTATTAAGATTTCCATCGCGCGCAGCGTTGTAGACGGCGCTTCTGTAATCCATGGTGATCGTGGTGAGGCCGGTGGCACTCGTGAGGAAATGGCCCGTCCGCCTCCGCTCGCAAAGCACCTTTCTGAGCCAGCTGATAATCGTGCTCCGCGACAAATGCAAATCCGCACTGACAACTGTCACTAAGGGCCTTCCCTGCTAGCTCACTTGGTCGTTGTTGTGCGTGCCCTTCGGAAAGCCAAGCAAACCAAAGGCAGCCAGCAAACAGGCAAGCGATGAATCAATGTGTGACGTCACTGAGCCGACACGACTGTCGCACAGATGATCCCCAAACGTTATCTGCTCATCATAGCACACGCGATGATTGCGCCTTTGTGTGCGGGCTTCTCGCGCGATTTTATTATTACACCGCTACGGACGATGTTGGTTTGTCACTCGGCCGCCATCCGCCGAAAAAACAACCGAAACGAACTAAACTCGAACCGGACACTCACTCGCAGAAAACCACCAACAAGAAGACCAAAGCCAAGTCAAAGCTAAACATTGCTCGCTGGCTCACACTCAAACGCCGAACGGCATTGTCTTCTCGCACTGTTTATTGCTGAGTATTCCTCACTGTTCGTTGTTTATTTCACTCCTGAGCAATCAACTGTTTCCAATGTATCACAACTTCGACTTCAACGCCACTACCGCTTCCAGCAGCTGATCCGCATCGACTGCCAGCAACAGCGATACCGCATTCGCACTACTATACAGTAGCAAGCACTCTGGGTATTTCTAAAATCGTCCTCGGAGCGGAGCGTGGGCTTCGTCCGCATTCTACTCGCGTTCAGCAGTGTAATGTAATGAGATGTATGAAAATTCGCTCTATTCAATAACAATCCCACGAAGAGGGAGACATCCATGCTCCATGTACATTATCAACTTAGCAGAGTTCTGTAAAGGCAACATGGCGGCCATGGTGCTATTCTTTTGATATTATTACCTTTTCATGCAAGAGGGCGCTAGGGGTATTAAAATAGTATTAATGCAGTCCACGTTGACTTGATGTGAAACTGTCAGCAAGCAAGGCGCATATAGGCGGGGCGTGCATGGGAACCGAGTGCAAATGCTGCCGTTATTGGTAGCAGTTAGCTTGACGTTGAATGTATCGCCGGTAACCACGTGCTTCTCCGCTTGGGCTTGCATTGTGCGCGTAGTGTGAGTGTGTGCGTAGCATAGCATAGCATAGCAAGTCGGCGCTTGCTTGCGCTTGCGGGTCCATCTTGTCTCTTTGATTGCCAATGCACCCGTGCGCGTCGCACGCTTGCGGAGCGCGATAGGCTTCTCGCTCGCACCCGCGTACAGCGGCCGACATGTAATATCGGTGTCGAAGCGAGCGTGTTGGAAACGTTTTCGTTGCGCCTGCTTCCCAACTTGTTGTGTATGAGCCGCGTACACGAAATGCGCGTGCACTTGTATGTATGCAGCCATACATACACATGCATGCGTGGAGTGAACTTCAGGCACCCCCGCATTGACGTGTGCAAACGAAACGAATGTAAAATGTACGTAAAATCTAAATAAGAAACAGTGTTGTACTACGCCGACACCGACGCCGGACGCATTATCTATCGTCGCAAGTAAAATCATTAGGTTTTTGTTAATTGCAAGTGTCACCGAGCGCACGAAACCGAACTAAACCAAACGAGCGCGAGCGTTGCGCCGATGCCACACAGTGCGCGGTCTGCCGAAGCAAGCCAACGAACGAGCGAACGACGAAATACGGTAGTCGACGCGGACGAGCCGAGCCGGCGTTATTCAGTCAGTAAGCGAGTGAGGCGAACACGCGAGTGCACGTTGTCGGTTGTTGAGTTGGCGCGCGACGGAAAACTTTTTGCTGTTGCTTAACATAAACGACGATATTCTTCCGAAGGATTATCATCACCATCAGCAGAAACAAATGAATGAAGTTAGATATTGAGTGCGCAGTGTTGGTTGTGCGTGCAGTGAAGGAGGAAAGTGTGCGACGACGTGCGTTTACGTTTAGTGATGTGATCGTTTAATTAGTGCTCGCCTACACAACGAACAACGGACGAGCCAGCAGCAGCAATCGCAAGCAATTTAATGCTCGCTGGAAAGCATCGCACCGCACCGATGTGAATAGACAACAACAATAGGATTGCAGGCCTAACAACTAGTGGATAGTGGAGTGTTGTGCGTTTACATTTACGTTTACGTTTCTTTTGCTTGAGTGCATTGGATTGCATTGCGTCGTTGTGCTTCAACCATAACCTCAAATCATTCGCTTGCGAATTGAATCGCACGAAGCACGCGCACTTTTAATCATATGATTTAAGTGCTCGGACGCGGGTTCAGTGTTGTTTCATTTTGTTTTGCGATTCGCCAACCCAGAGGTGAGTGAAATGTTGCTTGTGAACGCAGTGCGGTGATATTTGGACGCACGTTTTTCGGATCGGAGAGATTAGTGAGTGAGTGAGCGAGAGGGGCCCTGGGCCTCGATTGTTGCGAGCGTGTATGTGCGGGGAACCCTCAACGTGAACGAAGCGAAGGAGACGGAGCAGTCCGTACCCTCCGAACATGTATCCGACCCCTGCTAGGCATCCATCTGCCGCGGTAAGTACAACACATCCATATCGCTTTTAAATTGCTCGTGCTCACCATACCACCATATTATACTCACTTAGTGCCAAATAGAAAATCCCTAAAAGTTAGTTTAGTTCCGAACCATTCTGCAGCTTTGCATTTATTAAGTTTGTGAAAGGTCTCCATGACAACAAAACAAATGACAAGCGCAATCGGTCAAAGCATATCGTATCATAGGTATAGGATAGGTGCAACGTTTGTTATTTTTAACATGGCTTGTTAGTAAGTTTGTTACTTGCGACGTTTGCCTTGCGAACATACTTACATAAATACGCGCTGATAAGGCGCAAATGTTAATATAATTCAATATCGCAGCAGTAACAGTTGACATAACATGAAACAAATGAATACACGCGCGAGCGCAAGCACACCGGAATTCAGGTTATGTTGTGTTATCTTACATCTGTTTGACACTTGGATTGGGTGAAAAAGTAACTTTCGGGCGACGGAATTGATTTAAAATGAAGTGAAGTGCAGTGAAGTAAAATGCATGGCGGTTTTAAGTTTTTCGATTGTTTCCCGTCTGCTGCGCCGCGCATTATTCATTTGTGGTAAATCAAGCGAGGCCATTTTGTGTGGATCAATTGTTTCTCTTTTTGTTTGGTTTCGTTTCGTGTTTTTTCGGGGTGCGAATGAGGATTATCAGATGGCGCTTCGGTGCGGGCCGCGGGCTGCGCGTCAACATTCATTTGAGTGACGTTTATGTAAACAGTGATGGCGAAGAAAGGATATTTTATTTTCAGTCGAGACGGTCAAAGGATAAACACTGTTTGCAATCTCAACTCAGCTTTGCTTTGGTTTGCGTTTATGTTATGTTCACGCGAATGAATTTGGAACTCTTGGGAAAATATACACACCACACCACATCACGCTGTCCGTTCATTTACATTTCAAAATGAACATGAGCAGAACCGCAGGAAAGAGAAAGAAAGCGGAGTTTTTGCATGAATGCGTACGTAATCCGAGCATTGAATCTCCGCACTTACTTATACTTGACTATCTATCTATCCATCCAATACTTTGAATGAATTAATGAGCAAGCTTTTGATTCGGCGTGTGATAGAAACAGATGGCTGATGCCTGCCTGCGCGCCTGTTGTCTGCCGCCTCTCCATATAAGTATGCGCTTTTCATTTCAACAGATCAGGGGAGAATGCGTACAATACATTTGTAGTCCTATGCATTGCATTGCATTGCATTACCGTATACTCTATGGTTGCCCAATGATTGTTATTATGATATTGACTATGTGTCTGAGGGAGAGAGTGAGTGAGAGATGAGGATTGCTCGCTCGTGGAATCCATTAATAGCAATCGGCAATAAACATCAACGCGGATCAGGCGCATCTCACTATGATAATATCTATCGGTTTTCAAGCGGACGATGATGGGTTATGTTATGTTAGGTTAGGTGCGGTGCGGTGCACGGCTTTAGACCTGGGTCAGCTCAGTATTGGTTTCATATTATACCAATCATAGATATAGACATCTATTTACATACATTACTGTGTATATTTTTTTAAAATTTATTTATGTGTATTGTTGGTTGCCTATTTTCAAGGGGCTGTTTTAAGTTTATTAGGCTTTACGCCAAGTCAAGTCAAGCGATGCAATACGATGCTAACTAAGTATGCAGGCAAGCGCAAGCAGCAAATCGATTTGGCGCTTTTAAGGTCATGGCTGATAGGCCAACAGGTTAATTATCTGCCCGCCGCGGCGCCGTTTGCGTATTGACGCTGCCATTATAGGCACTCAATATTACACGAAACCAGCAGCCGCTTGCGTACATATTATGGAATTCGTTCGTTCAATTGAATAATTCTTGCAGTTTTATGTTGGCCTTTTTTTCTGCCAACATCATGACTGAGTTGAGTCAGTCGGTGAAGTGCGTTTGTTGACTGTAGTACGTAACGTAATGTTTTGCAATTAATGCAGTAAATTAGCTTGATTTGCAAATGCTAATTAACATGACACTCGATGCCGATGCTTGTTTAAGCATTAGCATCATATTTGCATTGCGCTGACAGTGTGAGACGATGCGAGTTCTCGGTGCGTTGTGCTTTTATCTTTATTGCAAATTACACTTGCATCGGCAATATTTAGCGACATGTACACACTTTATGGGCGAATTTGTACATATTTCTAATGTCACGCCGACAATTGCCGAAGTTGGTTTCGTTCAAATTCGGATTAACTCGTGAGGTGACAGTTTTTTGATTTCATCATCGACGGACGACGAGGGTATTATTTTCCTTGTCTATCAAGTTCCAACACGTGTACATGTGTTCCTTGTTGCTCGCCCGCCAAACGTTGCAAAATGTGCGCGTAATTGTCGGCAGGTCGCCTTTGAAATTGCATGTGTTGTATTGTATTGCATTGCATTGTTTCTTTTATTCACTTTTCTTACATGCTGAGCAATTACTCAAGATGGGAGATGATGATGATGATGATCATCATCAAATGTTAGGTTAGGTTATGGTAAGGTATGTTATTTTGCTTACAGTTTTCTTTTTGCGTTTGAGATGTAAGATATAAATAGTGTAGTGTAGAGAGAAGAATTGGAGGCGGCATTAACGACACGACACGAGTTGTGGTGGTAGCCCTGGTAACGCTTACTCAGAAGCGCAAAGTATCAGATACCTAGGTGAGCTGTGAGCTTCGCTTCGCTCTGGTTTGGTTTGGTGAGGTGAGGTTAGGTTGTGTTGGGACGAGTGTTCAGGTCTAGGAAAAAAGTGTCAGTTTTTATTGATTTGCCCAACGTACACATGCATACCGCACAGTCATCTCCGTCTGTCACGTGGCCTGCATTGCCGTCCATCTTTGTCATGCAGCCGCCCTCTCGACTCGACACACTTCCATCTCGATATCTGCCCATCTCCAGTTCGCCAGTGTGGTTTATGAGTGCCTGATGCATATTTATGCAAGTCGTGGTACTAGGTGGTTGGTAGTGTGTAGCATTCGACTGCTGTTCGAGTGGGATTTGAATAAAAAAACTCTTTTGTTCGCAACTCTCGCGCGCATTTATTCCCGCCTCGAGTTCCGCTTCCGCACTGCCCTCCAGCGCCACCACCACCTTCACCACTGCTGCCAACTTGAATCTCCTAACAACTACGTATGTATTCAGTATTGTAGTCTCTTTTGTCGCTTTGTGCATAACTGTAAGTATGTGCGTTTCTATAATATTTCAGTTTGTTTTTTGTATTTTTAAAAGATTGATGTGAATCACACCAAAATTATTCTTAATCTTGAATTAAAACGGAATCTAATTATTTTCTTACTCGTGGGGGATTTTCTTGCAGTGAGTTCATTTGGGTTGGTAGGCAACCAAGATAGCATTTTTATTTCATACTGATATTTCCCATGACAATTAAGCTTTCACCCTATTTAGACGCAGACACGTTTATGTTATACAGACGAGTATGTGCATATGTACGTCTCTCTCATCTTTTCTTCCGCATTCATATGTGCTACAAGCACAATGGGCCTGGATAATCAAGGTATAATTGTGTACGTAGGGCCGAAGAGACCTAGTTTACATTCATGTTGGACGCTCGCTCCCTATCCTATCTTCAACAGTTTATAGTCCCTTCAATTGCGTCTGTCCCCTCTTTTCTGTACTAATCCCAACAAGCAAATTATCTTCCTTCTCTTCCCCTTCGCCAGGGGCCGCGTTGAGATTGTGTAATTGTGTCTTTCGATTGAATGTGGTTCTTACCAAAGGTAAGGTAAGGGAAGGTTTTTATTTTTCTTCTTTTTTGTTCAATGAATCAACGTATTTTTCCATCTTTTTCTTTTGTTTGCTTTGAAATGAAATGATAGTTAAGGTATACTCTGCCCAAGATAGTATTCACTTGAAACTGTCATACCGCTTGTCTTCTTATGTGGGTTGAGTGTACCCCAGGAGGCGGTAATAGGGTAGTAGGGTTCGTAATATAAATAAATTGAGAGGTGACGGAAGTAAACGAATTTATACGGCGAGCTGATTAAATCTTAAAATGAGCCCTGGTTGTGGGCCCCTTGCTTGCTGGGAGTGTGAAAAGCGCCGGAAGAGGAAAAGCTGCAAGCAGCAAGGGAGATGGTGATGAGGAGGGCGATTGTGATGCGTAGGCAACATTAGCGCCCTTGTTCCTTTATTTATTCGCTCGGTTGGTTGCCTACATTACACGCAGCTTCCATCTTCCATCGGCTGTTTCAACACTCGTCCTTGACAAACATATATTTTCTATTAGGGCGATAAAGACAAGGAATTACTTGCGTCCTTTTATTAGTCACTCACTTTGCGCGCAGGACTTGTTCGTCTTAGTCTTCTTCTTCTCAATTGAGTTTAAAATAATTGAAGTACACCTCATACGCCACTTCACCCCATTATAAATACATTTTCTCTCTTACCCTCTTTTTCTGGTCCCCTCTTTATTATGATTATTATTATTTTGTATAAGTGGATGTACATATCTCGTATCTCCTCCTTGATTTGTATTTCTATCTTTGTTTTTTATTATGAGCATGACATAAGCATTAATTCAGTTAGGCAACCCAATATACATACATATTGTATCTTTGTTTCGCCCCTCGCTGGCAAATACGTGCGTGCGTGTGCATATTTCACCCTCTAATCTCTGTCGTTAGCTTGGCTGGAATGTATTCTAATATGCGAAACATTTCATTCCGAATTAAATTCGTTTCTAATCATGCAAGTCACCCTCCACGCTTGTGTTGTGTTGGTATCTCTATCTCTGTTTCAAAGACCAACATGCGTGGAAACAATTAATTTTCATATTATATTCCCTTAATCTCCGAACGGAACGAAACGGAACATGTGAATATAACATAACATCAAAGATAATACTACACAATGGAAAAGCATTCGCTGAATGCTGCCGAAATCCGACGAGATGAAACGAGCATGTACTTATGTAGGTGGCATAAATGTTTCGTTTGTTTCAATTGTTTCGTCGTGGAAAAATGGCGAATATAAGCAAGCGGCTCAGCGTTGACCCGAGCATTAATTAATTAATCACGACACGCGCGCCCATGTATCGAGCGGGGAAATCATTCATTCAAGTCAATCTTACGCCTCATTTCCATCCGAGTTCGTTTCGTTTCATTTCGTTTAATTTCGTTGCGCTTCGTTTTGCCATTTTGTTTTTCTTTTGTTGAGTTTGTTTAGTGCTTTGCATTGTTCATTTGTAGGATGACCGAACGACCTACGCGTTCATATGAATGACCGATTTTCAAGTGGATAAATCAATGTTTGTCCATATTATCACGTCTGATGATTAACCACCTGCGCGTATAACTGGTTGCCTACGCACAGGCGCTTGAGCTTGCAAGTTCAATTAAAGTTTAAATCCAGGGGAATTGAATTTGCTTCGGTCGTGCGATAAAACGCAAACTTTTCTTATAACCTACTGATTCACTCACTCACTCACTGTCTCGTTTCAAAGATATTATTAATTAATGATTACATGAGTTGTAATTAGCGAATTTCATTCATTTACGTTTCATTCATTTGCTTTCGCAAAATCATTGTTATATCTCTTATAACAGCCAATTAACCATGGTAATTCTTTTCTTACATACAAACATAGTACGTTGTGTGTGCATGTGTGTAAAGTTGCATAACAACAGTTTATTTTCCAATGGCGTCCCGTGTTCTCAAGCAAACTTTGCATTTTCATCTCCTGTGCGAATAGAATAATGAGTTTGGAGCCAATCAGTGTTTTTAATTATTTTGCACGCGCTAATTTCAATTTATTATTCACGATTAAAATTCAAAATCCAGATGAATGTTACGTCATCGTCGAAATCACACGAATGTCGCTCCCCGGTGGCTTCGAATTAGAGACGGGGGCAGTCATATTGCCATTTTTCACATAAGGGGCCGTTCATAAACTACGTCACGCTAAAATCAGCGTTTTTGGACCCCCTCCCCCCCCATTGTCACGCTGTGTCACGTTTTCTGTGACCCCCCCTAAAATATTACGTCACAAAAACTAAGACCCCCCCCCTTAATGTGAATAATTTCAATTAGAAGTACACACATTTTGAAAATTTAAATAACTATTTAGTTTTTATACATTGAAAATGTTTTAATAAACGGCGAACGTCACGTTGCCATAGACCCCCCCGTGCCCCTTTGTCACAACTTGTCACACTCGGCAAGACCCCCCCTCCCCCCTGAGTGCGAACGTAGTTTATGAACGGCCCCTAAGCACTTCATTTCGTAGTGGAACGCTAAGATGAACAGTAAAGCGCTGGCAACATTGCAAACAAATGACAGCGATTCGGACCGAATGACAAAGCGCGCGAAAATACACGAACACAACAGTATTAAGTAGAGAATTAGTGAGGTAGTAGTGAAAATACCGCAATGAGTTAATTAATAACTCCCTCTCGTTTCGGTTCCCAGTCGCAAACTCAAAGAGAAGTTGGTTGCAGTTGTAAGGGTTGGAAGCGGTTAGCGATGAATTCAACAGAAAGGGGCGGAGGGTGAGAGGCGGCGGCACCAGACGGGCAAGGCAAAGCAAAGCAAGCGCGCAAGCAGCTTAATCTCAAGTTAAAATCAATCGTTTTGTCGGCATGTATCGCTGGAAGCAGCGAGGGGGACAAGGATAGCGTAAAGACCACTTGATACAAGGTGAGGACTGGAAGTGGGATTGGGGTTAGGGTTCGATAAACATGCGCACACACCACACGCATCATTCGTATAAGTGTGTATGCGAAATAAAACTGTTTACGGCGGTAGAGTTAGAGGGAAGGACAGAGGGAGAGAGAGAGAGAGAGAGAGAATATAATGGGATGCTGAGGTTTCTGCTTTATTTTCAATCTGTATGTGTGTTGAGTGTAAACGAGCAAGTAAACCAAAAAGGGAGCGAACAGAACGGAACGGGAATGACATAGGCAACCGGTTGAACCTCCAAGCCCAGAGCGAAGCTGTAGTTGAAGCTGAAGCCGAAACCGAAACCAAAACTAAAGCTAAAGCTACAGCAGCAACGGCGGCGGCGGCAGTGGTGGTGGTGGCGGCGGTTCTAGAGGCGGCTGATCGCTGCGTTGGGGGTAGGTAATCAAACAACCCTAAAACGCAATCAACGCAACCACGAAAGCGTATGAAAATTGATACCACCCATCGCCAGTCTACTATGTGCTGTCACATAACCTAACCTGACGGCAATGAATTGGCTTTTTTGCGTTTTAATTAAATGTATTTAAACTACTGCTGGAGGTGTTGCTTGCACGTGCATGACACGTGCCTACTTACATAAAAAATGAGTGAGAAAAGGAGGAAAGAGAAAGATGCAACCCTCTTCTTACCAGCTGGATGAACATGTACGAATTAAAGCAGGATAACAAATATGTAAGCGTGTGCTTTGCTGTGCTGTGGGGTGGGCTGGGGTGGTGTCTGAGTGCGAGAGTGAAGGGCTACATCGATCTTGATTCGGATCCGGATTGGGATTCCGGAGTTTCAACCCTATTTTTCGTTACATTTGTGTTTCACGCTCACCCTCGTCATCATCTTAAGCTGCGGTGTGCTGATCACGTGCATGTCGAGTGCTGACATACCAATCCACGCGGCAGTAATACCAATGCACAAATAAATAAAGTCCCTAGGAAGTGACACTGAACAAAGAAAGATATACTAGGGAGAACATGGAGAAGGAAAAGGAGCACCCTCCCTATTAATATTGAATATGTGGGTGAATGATGAAAGAAAGAAAAGTAAAGTAAAGTAAAATATATCCTGGCGATTTGTCCTTGTTGCTTTGCGTTGGGATGATGGGTTGATTTGTTTTCTATCTTGCTCTTGTGAAATGTCATGGCGTGAACGCGAGTGGGATGGAGGGTGACCACCGACCGAGTGACGGGATTAAAGCGCTGCCGTCGTCGTTACGTGTGTCGTTATGTTTTGTGTATGCTGGATGATAGAAGCTGGGAGGAAAGAGGGGAAGCACTGCAGTTGAGTTAGGGTCTTCAAACACATCAAGCGTTCCTTTTTATTTTATATCTTTGTCTGTATATCAAAGAATGATGCAGCGTCTTTTTACGAAACACTCTGTAGATGAGCTGAGCTATTACTTGGTGAGTTGTGTGCATTGTAGAGTCGTATTTTCATACGTTTCGCGTATGATTGCTGTCTACCCCCAAGCCTCAAGCCCCAACAGCGCAATCCATGAAAGCGGCGCGCAATGACAAGGAGATGACTGCCCTCATCTCATCTCACCTCCCACGTTCACTATCCTTGTCTGCAGTGCAAGCACAAGGACTCGAGTCGCGGCGCGTCGAGTCACTTCGTCTATTAGTGCGCCCGCACATTTTCCGTCGCATTTCGCCCCTTGCGGCAGCGGCGGCAGTGGCAGCGGCATGTGATCCGAGCACGAGTCAACTTCTTTGACGACACACGTCTCCCCTCGATTGTTTTGCCCTCAACACACATGACACAAATACATACATATGTATGTACATACTTACATAAAACTCTTCATAAATTTGTGTAGGTGTGAGTTGCGATGAGATGGGATGGGATGCGATGTTCTGTATCCATCTCATTCTATTACAAATACGGATGCGCCCCGCACCGACACCCGCACTCGCCACCGATCCTTGCGAATCATCATCCTCGTCATCAGAGCAGCCGCAACCAACGTGCGATCCGCAGTCGTGCTGCGATCGGCGGTGGCAGTGGCAGTGGCGGCGGCTGCTGTGTGTGCTGTGCTCTTGATGCTCCTGCTTTGCTCCCGTCCCGTTCGCGTCGGTGGGGTGCGCGCGCGTAACGGCACGAGGACCGAGTGACTCTTTGACTCCCGAAGTGGGCATTGTGTGTGGGTCGAAGGGTGTCGAAGGGCACGCGCCTCAGTGTGACAATCCGAGCACATCTCGTTCGTCTCCGAGTGTCATTTGTTCTTCGGGGTCGCGAGGTGCAGCAATATATTGAATGCTAATTTGTGAATCATGTCGCGCCACCGGTGTGTGTATGAATCACTGAACCAGGATTATGCTAGGATGTAACAGAACCCACTTAATAAATGCAAAAGTCTAAAGAAAAGGTCACTCACTATTACATTATGTACAGTTTACAGTTTTCTGTTTATTTGGTGTTGGTTGTCATGGTAACCGAATGTTGGTTTAATAGTGTTTCGTTTTGTGTTGTTTAGGGTCCTCCACCGCAGGCTGGACCAATCAAATTCACAATCGGCGATACGCTGGAGCGGATCAAGGAGGAATTCAACTTTCTGCAGGCACAATATCACTCGTAAGTTTTCGTCTTGGACGTTTTTCTATTGTACGTTGTTCTTTGTGAAGTGAATGAGTGAGTGAGGCTTTAATTAACCCAACAAACAGGCATAAGAAATGAACAAGAAAATTACTTCCTAATGCTGCGCTCAGAGCGGCGCGGAGCGGAGGAGCTGCGGTCGAGTTGGGCGCCGCTTTTGTTTTGCCGTACTTGCTGCTTCTTCTCCTCGTCTCCTCTATCGATGCTGTTTGTTTGTTGGGTTGCCAACTTCAGCTCTTGCTCTTGCTCTAGCGCAGCGCAGCTTCAGGCTCAGCCATTCAGTAAATGAAATTAATTACGGCGAAGATTCATTATTAATTAATGCTCTTTTGGCCATTGTCTTATCTTCCTCCTCCCTTCTTCTTCGTATTATCTTATTATTACTTACTTACTCATTTTCTTGAAAACTTATGTACTGATTCTTTGTGTGTTTGCCGCCTGCTTTCAGATTAAAGTTGGAATGTGAGAAATTAGCCGGTGAGAAGACTGAAATGCAGCGACATTACGTCATGGTGAGTTTAAGTTATTTTCTATCTCATTTTATCCTACGATATCCTGTGTATTGTTGTTTCTTTTTTTCTTATTTGGACCGCAGTTAATTCGTGTTTCATTTATTTTATTATTTCTGTCGGGTCGGGGCCGGGTCGCATTCGTTGCAGAAGATATGCAAATAACAATGCATGGCATTCTATTCAGTTTGGTTGAAATTGACGGAGTGGAGCACATTTGGTTGCCTATGCGCCGGAATCACCTCCAGCCCCTCGGGTATTTGCCGCTTTTTGTGCGCCTGGTGTCGCTTCAATTAATTTTCTCGCGTTTACGTTTACCATTGAGTTAGCGTGTTTATCCTCCATCTCGCTCCGACTCGAAATTGGCGAAAGTGTAACGTATAAACTCGCAAGTAAGTAAAATAAAGAGCGAGTGAGGTGGGGTGGTTTGTAAGCACGGGTAAGATTGGACAGCGTACGTGTCGTGCAGTGTTGAAGAAGGAGAGAAAAATAAGTCATTAGTCTGCACTGCGCTGCAACGGTGGCGGTAACAGTGCTGCTGGTGGTGGTGGTGGTGCCACTGGGTTAAAAGCATCTCTTCTTCATGCGCTTGTATTATATACTCTTATCCTTGTTACACCTGCGGCTGTCACCACATAACCTCGACTCTTATTGCCGCGAATGTCACTGTCATTATATTTACTTCTTGCTTTAAACCATGATATGCAGTTTTTTATATATTTCTTTAAAATTTTTGAGGTTAAGTTGATAGTACACACAATAAGATTCTTCAAGGTAGTGGATACGTGGCTGGAAACAAACGACATAAACGTAAACGGCATGACATGGCATGTGTGTATATTTCATATCGATTACCTCCGAGGGTGCGAGGGCGCGCTTTCAAATACGAATGAACGACCGACACGTGAAGAGAGGCGCTCGCTTGGGTTGGGGGTGGCGGGTCTGGCGGATCATCATCATCATCATGATGGTGACGCCGTCGTCGACAGGCCGATCGTTTTGCTTCCACTTACATTCCTGCACAAGCACAAACACGCGCAAAAGCGCAGGGGCAAGCTTAACCTTTTGCTTTCTTCCTTGCTCGTCCTTTCCCTCTTTCTTGTTTTCTTTATAATACCATCCGTATTGATGATGCGAGTGAGTGAAATGGAACGATGAAGGAAGGCTTTTGTTACCTTTGCAATCCTTTTATTTATCTCTTTCTCTATTCCGTCACAATGAAACCACCTCGCTTTGTTCAGCTCTGGCTCTGCTCTGCTCTGCTTTCGGCTTATCCTTTTCACCGCCGACCCTAAACCCTCCTGATTTCCGATTCCTCACACATAACGTTCACAACCCTCATTCTCTCACTTATTCTTTCCTTCTATATAGTATATTGTTTTCGCACTCATCCCTATGCTGAGAGGGAAAATTATAAAAGCAATAAAAAGCTTGCTGTGTGTGTGCTTTACTTGATGATGCTTTACACCGATAATACAGATATGTATTGACAAACGGCTCTCATAAACATTTACAGCGCAAGGAAAATGTTGTAATTGTTTAACAAACATTAATATTTGCTCGGTATATTTGCACGGCAGTTACCTTTTATCATTATTAAAACGAAAAATTGCTTTTTAGGTTAGATTAAGTTATACGTAGGTACACGTAGTATCCATCTTTGTTATTTGAAGTGACAGTTCAAAGCCGAGTGTGCGCGATGCTGCCCCACGCGACGCGTATTTGCATTGTGTTTGTATTTGTGTTTGTGTCATCTCGCAAATCAGGAAATCCTTCCTATTTCTTTTGCTTTGCGTTGCATTGCATTGCTTTGCAGATATACAACCAGCCAGCCAGCTCATGCATTATTTCAGTCACATATTCGCATTCGCCGCTCGCCCAGTTGTTATTTATCCCCTCGAATTGCGCAACGTCGCGTCGCTCGCGTCGGTGATATTTTTCCAATTTCCAATCTTTTCGCTCTTTGTCTTGTCTATATGTTGAATTATGAATGATGGCTTTGTGTCGCTCTGGTTGCAGTACTATGAGATGTCGTACGGCCTTAACGTCGAAATGCACAAACAGACTGAGATCGCCAAGCGGCTGAACGCGATCATCGCCCAGGTGCTGCCGTTCCTCGCCCAGGAGCACCAGCAGCAAGTGGCGACCGCCGTCGAGCGCGCCAAGCAAGTGACCATGACCGAATTGAACGCCATCATCGGGGTAAGTTTCAATTATCCATCTTCACCCCAACCACCCTCACTCACTCACTCACTTACTGTAATTACATTGTGTGTCGGTAACTGTCTGCCTGTCTTGTTCTTGGTTTACGTTTACGCTTGCGCTTGCTCTTGTTCTACCTCTCTTTTACCCTCGCACCTCTTTAACACTTGTTCGTCTCGCACCTGAAGTGAAACAAAATGATTATTGATTTCTTTCACGACTTTTGTCTTCTTGTTTGTTTGTTAACATTATTTATTAATTGTACGCTTAAGTAAGTCTATGGTTTTATGGTTTATAGTTTCCAAGAGTATGTATTGTAATGTATTGTTGGTTGCCTATCTTGTGGGGGCACAGAACATTATGGGTGATGGGTTTGCATTGGATTGCAGTTTGTTGGACGGTTTTTAATGATTTGTTTGTTGTTGGTTTTTACAGCAACAACAACAGCAAGGTCTACAGCAGTTGCTTGTAAGTAGTTTCTATTTAGTTTATCTCTTTATTATTTATATATCCACTATTCTTATACATCTTTAGTTTTGGTTAAAACTTTTCTTTTATTTATTGATTTATATTTATATTCAACTTTTCTTTCCGGTAGGTAGAGTATTGTAGTTTGAGGTTATATTGCTTATGTCATTTTAGTTATGTTATTGTGTGGTCTAATGACGTTTAATATGATGAGTTTTTATTTTGATGTAGCAACAAATTCATGCTCAACAATTGCCGCATGGCGCGCACGGGCCTGGAGGGCTGCCCATGGGTCCACATCCGGGGCTGCCGGGCATGGGGCCTGCGGGTCTGCTTGGGTTCGGGGCAGGCATGCCGGGGGCCCCTGGCGGACCTCATGCGGCGGCGGTGGCGGCAGGTGCGCATCCCATGCTCAAGTCCGACATGCATGCGCGTGAAGCCGCCGAGTTGAAGGCCGGCCCCGGGTCGTCCAATACCGAGGAAAGACTGGTGAGTTGATCTTGTTGCAAGACATTTGCTGTAGGACGAGGAAAAGTAATGTGTGCAATGTTTTAGAATTCAGTGTCACCGGCTGAGAGAGATAAATACCGGTCGAGATCCCCAGCCGAAGTGGAAAATGATATGAAGCGTCGGAAAGATGATAAACTGGGACATGTAAGTCTCTATCTAGCTCTAGAAATACATACATATAAGTATCTAAGTCCATATGCGAATGAGTATTGTATTGCCGCACCCAAACGAGCATTCAATTCGTTCGAATTCAAGTTGACGCTCGACTCAAGTGTGGACGAAGCAGAAGCGAAGCGAGAAGAGAGACGAGGGAGGAGGTGAAACGAACGCGAAAAACGCAAATCGATTTTTAAAATCCACGTATACTCGTACATATGGGCTTGTGCATGTGCTGCCCCCATTCGTATTTGTCCAGGATAACGGCTGACAGTCGAAAGGCTGAACTGAAAGAGATGGATGTAAACGTCCGGAATGTTTCATTTTTCATCTGTCGTACGAGCGAGAGGGACGCAGGCTTAAGTTGGGTTTTTGCGCGCGTGCGAAAGAGAAATTCTATTATCCTGGCGGCCGGAGGTCGGAATAGAACATTATAATCGTACCACGCGGAGCGACGAGCGAGCGTCGTGTTTGTTTTATGATAAATGGTCGCGAATATGATTGCCGCTTTTATCGAAATAACAGCCGCTCTTCGTCGCGAGGGACAAGGATCGCAGGTGTAATAAAATGCGACTGCGACTGCGAATGCTCCACCATAACAACAAGCGCAGGCGCAAGAGCAAGAGCATTCGAAGAGAGAGGAGCGAAGAGAACGTGTATGTATGTATTTGGAATGGTAAAAAACAGCAGTTTTACCAACCCGAACTCGCCCAAGAGTGAAAAGGGTGTTGGGGGAGCACATTTCAAGAGCAAATACAACAAATACGAATATTTCTCTGGAGCATTTAGCAATTGATAAATTGGTAGAAGGGAAGGGAAACGGAGGGAAGCGAAGAGGAAAAACCGCAAAATCCGCAGACGGACCGAAATCCGAAAAGCACTCGCGCGATCGTTGAACGCTCACTCACTCACTCACTCGCCGTCCCACTTACCGCCGCCTGTTCGCCCGCCCGCCAAACACAATCGAAGCCATTTCATATTATTCTTCCACTTCACGAACGCCACGCCAACTCTTATTTGCCGTCATTCCTCCTGCTGCCCGTTATTACATTACGCGTTTCTTCTTTCGCTCCTTCGGCAAGTCTCTTACTTTCTTCGTCTTTGTCCTCATCCGCGAAGGACGAGCATAGGATTCAAGTTGAGTTTGAGAACTTTATGTATCTACGAATGTTCTATCGGTAGACTCAATACGATCGATTCTATTACGCGCCATGTCACAGGGGCGAAAAGAAAGAAAGAAAGAAAGAAAGAGTAAACAACTATACCAACCACAGACCAACAACCACTAATGTTCTTCATTACATCAGGATTTGTGTGTATTGCCATGACCTGCAGCCCTGTGTGTCATGCTATGAAATATTCACACTCTGTTCAAAGATGACCGATGACAAATCATTATCTTTGTCTATTTGCATTCACTCAAACGCGATCAACTTAAAAGAAATGAAAAGACAGGGAAGAAAATCCATCAGTATTGTAGGTTTTGGACGAGTACAAGGCAGGCGAGATTGAAAAAGATAATTAATGCTGAAGGTACAAGCCAACTAAAGAGCGAAAAAAAGTAGCAAGGGTGACGTAGAAAGGGAGCAGACCAAAGCGAAAGAACCCCGAGTGGAGCCAGGGTATTAGGTTTAGGTTAGGGATTTTAATTTTAATTATGGTAGCACTGCTTGCGCAGGGATGTCATCTTGCCAAGGAACGGGTGCAATTCTTGTCTACATGGATGGCGCTTTTTACCCCAATTTAGTCATGGTTTTTTTTGTACTTCATGCTTCGTTCAACTTCCCCGTCGTCGTCGCTTCGTGACATTCTCTACCCACAATTATCTTTATTAAACACTCGTCTCTTGAAGTTTTTATTTGCAGCCTTCTTTGAAACGCGTTGTCCGCCGTGGACAAATAGAATTACCTACTCAGTTTTATGATTACTGGTGTCGTAATGTGAGGGTAAGCAATGAGCAGAGACAACTAGACATAAATAATAATCCATTGGTGGTTGCATAGTCACGCGATGTGATGTCGTCGACTGGCTGGTTGGTACTGACGATAGCTATCAGTTCCTAACGCATCGCCGATGCCATTTAGTCGATTGAATTATTTATTTAGTACAATTACAATTTCGAAGTGCCCCAGACATCAAACTATTTGCTTGTTCGTGACTACTGGATGGTCATCACCATCCATGCATATGTGTGTCTAACCATACAGTCACGCCTGGATACAAGAACCAATTTCATTAAGTTATACAATGCGTTAAGGCATGGGCATAAATAAAGAAAAACGAAACGAACGGCAAGGGAGGGAAAGGAAAGTAAAGTAAAGTAAACCAAACCAGGCAGGTTGTAAACCGAAATCGATGGCGACTTTAATACGCTTAATGGTATTTTTCTGTTGGGCGGGCGCTCCGCACCACTTTGTTGGGCATGTGGCTTGTTTTTACGTTTCCTTCATTTCCTCCGTTCGACTTGGAAAGATAAATTACATTCGCATTAATTTGCCCTCTTCGCTCCACTTGGTTGGCTGGTTGGTTGGTTGCCTAATGTTACGGTCGTCTCTTGTGTTCTTCCATTTATTATCGTATATAAAAGCTGATGAATCGTCCACTGACACTGACAATCGAACAAAATAAAATAAACCGAAACGTTTTAGCGATTTTGTTGGCGGTTTGGGTGCTATTTAATATCCTGTATTTATTTCGTTTTATTTCCACAGGAAAGTGATGGCGAAAAAAGCGATCAGGACCTTGTTGTTGACGTTGCGAACGAGGTAATTAGCATTCAACGTGTGCCAACTTCGGGCGCGCTTGATTGTGTCTTAATTGTGTTTTGATACCTTCTAGGAAGCACAATCGCCGCATCCGAACGGCGAGCATCCGGCGCTCGGGGCCGGGGGAGAAATTCGCGAGAATGGGAGCACGAACGGCGACAAGATGAAGATGGAGCGCCCCCCGAGCAGGAGTGGCTCGTCGTCGTCGAGAAGCACGCCGTCATTAAAAAGTAAAGATGTATGTAATTAACGCGAGCATTTTGGCTGTGAATTGGAGGTGTAATTGAATCTACGATTTGTGTCCTTGCGCAGGAGAAGCCTTTGACGCCCGGAGCTAAGCCGCGCTCAACGACGCCCAATTTAGGCGCGGGGCCAGCTGGACCACCGGGAGGGAAAGTGGGCGCCATGGGGCAGTACCCGCCATATGGGGGACCCCTTGCCGGTCGGCCGGAGCACATGAATCCTTATAACAACGTGGCATCGTCGCCGTATGCGCGTCCAGGACCCCCGCTGATGGGGTACGAAGGGCATCCACACGCGCGCGCCGGCATGGCCACCAACGGCTTGGCGACGATTCCAGGTGGAAAGCCGTAAGTTACTCACAATAATGGTGTCAAATGAATGACGCTCAATTACCTTCTTCTTTCATAGTGCGTACTCGTTCCACATGAACGGCGAGGGGCAATTACAGCCGGTTCCCTTTCCGGCAGATGCCTTGGTAGGCTCAGGTATACCAAGGCATGCGAGACAAATAAACACCTTGAGCCATGGAGAGGTCGTCTGCGCCGTGACGATCTCCAACCCTACCAAATACGTCTATACAGGCGGCAAGGGATGCGTCAAAGTATGGGATATCAGCCAGCCGGGGTCCAAAAGCCCAGTGTCGCAACTAGACTGTCTGGTAAGTGGCGTACCCACTTGGGATCAGCCATATGGTAACGAACGAATGTTTGATTGAATTGTTTTAGCAACGGGATAACTACATCCGCTCGGTGAAGCTTCTGCCCGATGGACGGACGCTCATCGTTGGAGGCGAAGCGTCGAATCTCTCCATTTGGGACTTGGCGTCGCCAACGCCGCGCATCAAGGCCGAGCTGACTTCCAGCGCACCAGCATGCTATGCACTTGCCATTAGTCCGGATTCAAAAGTGTGCTTCAGTTGCTGCTCGGACGGCAACATTGCAGTCTGGGATCTGCACAATCAGTCGCTCGTGCGGCAGTTCCAAGGACACACGGACGGTGCCTCGTGCATAGACATTTCCTCCGATGGCACTAAGCTATGGACCGGTGGTCTGGACAATACAGTGCGCAGTTGGGACCTTCGCGAAGGCAAGCAACTCCAGCAGCATGACTTCAGCTCGCAGATCTTTTCGCTAGGGTACTGCCCGACGGGCGAATGGCTTGCTGTCGGCATGGAGAACTCTCACGTGGAGGTGCTGCATGCCACCAAGCCGGACAAGTACCAACTGCATCTGCACGAAAGTTGTGTGTTGAGTTTGCGGTTTGCTGCCTGCGGCAAGTGGTTTGTTTCAACAGGCAAGGACAATTTGTTAAACGCCTGGAGGACGCCATACGGTGCCAGTATATTCCAAGTACGTATAATCGTAGCCATTGATTTAGATTCTTGTACTAATGAATTTTGTTCTTCTTCTGCAGTCGAAAGAATCTTCAAGTGTCCTAAGTTGCGATATTTCCGCAGACGATAAGTACATTGTCACCGGATCCGGGGACAAGAAGGCAACGGTCTACGAAGTTATCTATTAATGTTTGATTATTATTTGACACTTGCGCTGAGGGTAAAGTGGGTGGCAACTCACAATCAGCGAATTTAACGATGTGCACAAAGATGGATTGAATTAGAGAAGAGATCCAACAACTATTGTAATAAACAGACACATATTTATCGAATCAAAGAAGCGTATAGTCTCAAGCAAAACTCTAGCAGTATTACTTATTAATTACTTTAATTATTTATAAGTTTGTAGGTTATAAGTTAGCAAAACTGTGTACATGAAGAATACTATACGTAATTTCCTACTTAATTATATGTGCTAGAAAGAGTGAGCGGAGAGAGGAATATTGTAGAAAATATAGGCGTTTTGCTTGGGAATGTACGGCAAGCTTTTCTTTTGTAAAGTGTAATTGTAATACGACGAGGTGTAGAGGTAAATGGAGTAACCGAATGTTGGAAGTGAAGCCGTTGCTTTTAAGTTTTCGATGGCAGATGTAAAGGTCGCGTTTATTTCACGTTGTTATATACAGAGTTCTTCAGGGTTCACCATTTCTTACTCTATTTTTCTCTGTGTCCGGATTAATTTGTCTAATGCGACTCGACGTGTTGACGCGGTGAGAAATGTATGGAAAAGAACGCCAGAGGCGGCTTCGACGTTCACGGTTGATTAATGTAATTGAAGGGGCGCTTCTGAATGTGTGTAATTATGCAGGACAAATGTTATTCTTTTCGAAATATTTCTCAATGTTGAAACGAAACAAACAAAAACGAGATAATAGCATATTTTTCGTAATTAAATAAACAATGAAAATATTAAATGTATATGACTTTATTCGACAAAAATTAAGTGATTGTTACAGT
This sequence comes from Aleochara bilineata, assembly GCA_003054995.1. NCBI lineage: Eukaryota > Metazoa > Arthropoda > Insecta > Coleoptera > Staphylinidae > Aleochara > Aleochara bilineata. The sequence goes on along the minus strand of NBZA01006811.1, from coordinate 4,011 downwards.
TTAGTAACTTTTGAACTTATTAGGTTATGTCAAAAACAAAACTTGTAACATTTTTAATTATTTAAAATTCACTTCAAGTTTTAATTCCAATAAGTTTGTTGCAGAAAGTTATACAGGAAGGCATAATTAACTATATAAACTTTGTTTATTTATAAGTTATTATATTTAGTAACTTTTATCAATTTTGGTAACTTAACCTGTTGGTTGGTTGCAATTGGCGGGTTGCAGTCTGTCACTCTCCGTGGTCGTGGTATCTTCGCTCTATGTACCTCGCGTGAAAAACTGCAAATTAATTGATAAAAAACTGAAGGAAAGTGTGAAAATGTGTAATATATTTATCGGGAACTTAACCGCGTGTCGGGAGTGGTGTGTATCGGACAAGAAATCATAAGGATGTGAAACTTTGTGAATGAATGCTGCACGCGTTAACAGGTGAGTCCGGTGGCCATATTTGTTCTAAAACACAACGCACAATATCAGAAACATGGCCAGGTTCACGTTAAGCAATCGTTGCACTATGCCAAGCCAACCAAACCCAACAAATCTAGGGATTCTAGTTGGTGATTCTGTATTTTCGGATATTCAATTTACAAAAATTCTTAGATACATAATCACTTAACCTAACCTATAACATACTCGAAGTACTTATGCTATTTGACATCTTATTATTCCTCTGTATATAAGGCAAGCAATGCTATGAACAAGAGTTACTCTAATTATGTATCATATTGAATACGTCATTAGCCTATCGGCTTATACTCTGACTGTATGTACTTCTATATCTTATTCAAAGGGCAATACGTGGATACTCATTGTCGTTCGTCTCCAACTTGTACGAACGAACTTGAAATTGACCGGCTATATAACAAGACAAGCCTAAATGCGTTGCGTTAATACGTCTAGGTACGATTATACGGCCCGATATGCAACTGAACACATCAATAATAACTTTAAAAGTATCATATTAAAAAATTTCAACTCGAAAAATAAGTAAAATAAGTTTAAGTTGTGTTTGCTTGTCACATGTCTTTTTCGCAATTATCTAATCGTGTACAGCAAACACCAGAATGCGTCCCATCGTCATAAACGTGTGTTTTATCACAAACTTATGTAAGTATTTATTTCTGTTTTAGTTTTGGTTTGTTTTGTTTTGTGGTTTAGTTTATCTGTATCTTCATTTAACATTTAACATTCTTCTCAATAGTTTGCATTTGTGCAGTTGGTATACGATCCAGGCAGTGTTTGGCATGGGTTTTCAACACTGGCGGGTTTCAGCGACTTCCTTATTCCTTATTATTAACCATCACTCTTGAGGAGAGCGCAGCCGGCTAATAATAAAGACACTGCTGTTGTCAAGCCTCCGGAATATCCATCTTGTACCCTCTGGAGCAGTCCTGGTACTGATGGTTGCGCAACTTGCCGGCTAGCTCATGGATGACATCTTTGAATATGAGCGAGTCCACGTTCTCTCCCAGCATGTAGAAGAGAAACCAGTCGCCCATCTTGCTCTTGCGCACTAGGAGATCCACATCGTCCTTTTTGATGAGTCGATAGCGCATGCGCAGCAGATATACGCGCATCCTGGGCGACAGGATGATCATGAACCGGTAGAGGAGCGTGATAAATGTCAGAATGGCAAGGATGATGAACCAGAACCAGAGGAACACGTAGATCTTCTCGTTGACGACGTTCAGCGGCAGGATGCAGATGGCGTCATGCTGCTCGATGTTGCCGGAGACGCCGTACTTGTAGAACGTGCACTTGGTCATCTTGGGGAAGACGAGGATCAGGGGATCGATGCGGTCCTCCTGGTCGCTCTCCATGAATTGAATCACGCGGATGCCGAACGTGAGGAACGCTCCGTCGAAGAAGCGATTCATCAGGAACATTTGCCCTTAACAGAAACACATGCAAGTTTAAGGGAAAGTTTTGTAATATGTGTTGCCTATATTCTTCCTCGTGACAAGAATCACAAGCACCACAGGCCAGCAGATGGTTTGTTTGTTTACCTACGACGTTGACAAAGGCGAGCAACTCGCAGAAATAATACTTGTACGCCCACCAATTGTGATAGCGGAAGTTCTCCCACAGGTAGTCGATCATCAGCTTCTTCTTGATGCGTTTCTCCGTCTCGGAGCAGATGCCAATGTCCAGGTCCATCATCAATGCGTGGATCTTGCCACCCTCCCAGGATTTCCACAACCATCGTGGTGTGTAGAATAAGATTGCCTAAAACAAAAGAAAAATTAACTTTTCTTATACTTGTTGCAATATCTTCCTGTATATCTTGTAAGTTTTACCATACAAGATATGGGCATCTAATTATAATCATTTCATTGATTCTTAGCTTGTTTTAGGAGCCTTAAGCGAGAGTTTAAGTACATATGGAAGTCGAGCTCTTGTATGACATTCTGTATGCTTATACATGCGCATTCGTTGGCGTTTTGTTAAGACGATTGCCAGTGCAGAGTGCGAGCTTAATTACATAATTTGGCACAATGCCCGCGCCCGTTAAGCGTGCCCTGCTCTGCAGTTCGCTTCTTTTTATTTTTCTTCTGGTTCGTCTCGGCCTAAGAAAGTAAGATTTCTGTGCTTCCTGCCGATTGCAACAACAAACTCGAATTGAAAAACGTGTATACCTCACGTTGCGAAGTAAGCGCAAGCAAGGGGCGATGACAGAAGTCCGAAGGCGAATCCTGAATCCTTTCTGCGCTGAGCCTGCATATGTGCAATGTTTACATATTACTCATGTTGAACGCGCGCATTAAAGTCATGTCAATGGCGCTCCAAAATAAACTCCACCGCTGCACTGCAAAGAGCCAAACAACTGTGTAGTTTCTGGCCATGTTTCTGACAACAAACACGCGAACTCTTAGGACAATAAACTTGAATATCATTGCTGTGCCACGTGCGTGTATCATTCATCTCGGAAATCTTACTTATGATTGTTTATCTCATCTGCCTTTGTTTCAGATTTTGCCAACGAAACGGCAAGGTCTCTCCAAGTGACTTATCTCGGTAAGTAAGTCTTTTTCTTTCTTGTTTACACAATTTCTTGCGTGTTCTTTAACGTTTACTACTGTTCGATAAGTTTGTACTGGCATGGTATGATCGTTCATTAACTCTGAGGCAATCCCAATCACATAGACCGTCTGAAAAACTATTTTTACATTCGTTTTACATCTCACATACATGCTCGTATTATAGAAGTAATTTACATTGGAGATTGTGCAAGAGTTTGAAAAGTCCGAGCGAGTAGTGCGTATTTATCGGCGATTAGCAAAGCAAAGCTGAAATTACTCCCGAGTTACAGAAACAGGAGTTAGTGTAACGATTCTGTGAGGTTTGAGGTTTTACTGCACGTGCTTGTTTCTTCTAAACAATGAACAACTTTGAGCAGACTATATAGACGTTAAGTTAAGTCTTGAAGGAAGAAAAAAGGTCCCAAGAGGTTAGAATATTAATCAAATTCATGTTCGATGAAGATGAAGAATTCCTATTGGGAAATATGCATGATTTTGTAACACGGATGTCAGTGAGTTATCGCTTTGAAAACGGTGTGACAAACATATTTATTTATTATTGATTAGATTTCGCACGTCTTTTCACACGTGTTCACTGACATAATATTTTGCGCATCTAGTTACGTCTTAATTTACAGTTTTAACGTTGAAATGTGTATTAATCAATGACAAGAAGTTGGTTTTAATTTATTTTTTCTGAGTTTGAATTTCGCATTGAGTTTTAAGACGTTTTTGAAGCAATTAGAGCAACATGCTTCTTTAATTTTGGTCCGCAGCAGTTTATTTATTCTTTTTCTTATCTTTGTTCCAGTCGTTTTTTAAATTTTAAGGGTTTTTAAGACTAACGAGAAAAGCATGTTCATTTCAAAGTATGTACGCGAATTTCGGCTGAAAAGTATTGATATGTAGGGGAGAACGGGCGAATCACGCCCAGCAGGTAATGCCGCTCACCATTGTAACTCAGTTAAGAAAAAAAGTATCAACATGC
>NBZA01006809.1:0-34022 GCA_003054995.1 Aleochara bilineata | reverse complement strand
ACTTGTTTTGTGTTCTTTGGGACCCAAAGAACCAAGGCAAGGCAACGAGAACCCAAGGCGAAAATTCGTGTTGACCAGTGTTATCACTCGAACACAAGACATTTATAACGCCATTATTACAATCATTTTATTATTCGGTCACACATAGGCGGTTAGCTCCGAAACGAAGCCAACTGAAGAAATTACTGCTGAATGCATTTGCCGGTCGTTAGTTAATGACCGGTTATTCACAATTACAAACGGACCGAGCCCGCCATAAACGGCGCCACGATAAAAAATGTGAACAGCAATAGCGCAGCCAGTCAGCCAACCGAACGCGGAAAACTATAAAAATGCATATCCACCCACCCATATGAAATATAATATCAGCCGTGGCATAAAAATATGGTACTCACTCATTTCAATGAGTTATTTAAATGGGCACACATTTATGCTATGCCATGCATTGTCGCATAATATAAGAGTCGCTTAAAAGTCAGATAAGTAGTGACAGTAAGACTCCTGCCAGCAGGCGAGTCTTAAGAAACTTTGAACAATTACGCGCGTCAAGAAGCAGGCAAGCATGCATTGCATTGCATTGCATTGCCAAGCCAAGCCACACCGACTTGTAATCATATTCTATAATCAGCTAATGACATCAATCAGCATTCAAATGCAAGAGGAAGGCGAGCGAATATCAAAGAATCATAATAACACGCTGTCTGTGCAGTGTGCGCGATAATTGTGTTAGCATAATGTCGATTGTGATTGCCGATTATCTAAGGCATGATTGTTCTCTCTATAAATAAATAAATACGCCTCACCGCACTGTAGATACCTAACTGTAATCGCATTATTGGCAAGCATCAATTAAGTCATTTTCTTATTATGTCGTCAAGACATTTATTTTGTTTAAAATTTAAAATAATTTTTGTTTTAATACTTGGTTCATCATTAATTATACAACATTAAAATGCCAAGATGTTTAATCCAAGTGTAGGCAGCAGGTGTCGTTTTAATTTCGAGGATATTCTTTATTCTGCGTTATTAAAGTACATTTCCGTTTTGTTGCTAATTGCCGGCCTGTTTAATTAAATATTTTTCTATATAATAACTTCATTACTGCTCAAAATATGTATGCCAAAGAAAACATTCTTGCATCTTGAGCTTGTGCTTGGGCTTGTGCCTGTGCTTTCTTCTGTAATATTTTATTCGCGTGTGCTGATAATATAATAACAGGAAGCAAATACTTTTTCATGTCCGATATAATGAAACGCCGTCCGACTGGTATTATTATTCCATTTGATATGGTAATTGTCGTGTTAATTAATCCGAAAATATGTGTCATTTAAATAAGTTCCTCTGTACATTCATTGGCCGATTAATGCTGCACCTTTGGCACACACTATATGCAACTTTTAATTGCTTATTAATTAGTTTAATCAACATGGCAACTGGCAGACATGATTTATTTGCATTCGTCGTGTTGTCTTTTTGATTTATATACTGGTAGGAATATACGTCGCTGCCATTGGTGGAGATAAAGGCGGATATTGATAATTAACTATCTGCGCGAGTAGTTTAATTACGACAATTTCCTTGAATTAATTCAAGCGAATTTTCACTTTAAAAACACATAAAAGTCAAACGCCAATTTCACTTCATTTACTTGTTTTACACATGGCGCCAATTTATCATCTTAATTGCGCATATCTTAAGATACAAATTACCTGTACAAAGTTGCAATTGCATGGAAAATTTATAAATTAACATACCACTAACTGATTATTATTACAAGTCGGCATCATTTTTGTGATAAAATCAATAAATTGGTCGATATATCGACAAGATCAAGAAGCAAACTGTTAAAAGTTCAATGCATAGCGGCTGTAAAAAAGTGTCGTAAAAAAGTTATAAAAATTTCAAGTCAGTAGCCTGGTTGCATTTCATTTGCATTGACAAATGTCTGTCTGTCTGCCTGCTTGCAGAAAGCAAGTCTATCAACGCAATAATTGATGAACAATCGCAGATTTCGCGCACACGTTGCGACGTGTTGGCCGAAGACAAGTGCCAATTAGCGCATACCCAACACGTTGTCCGACACTTGTCGCCAGTTAGACTATAAAAGGCGCCGCGCCGACTTTCATCAAAGCATTCTCCACGAATCAACAGCCACACGATTGATTCGATGGCAATCGTAAACCGCGCACAAACCTAAAAATATTTTCACAAAAATACATACATACTCCACTCTACAACGTTAACGTTCCTCAAGAAAAAGTCGGTCAGACATGCTATGCTATTGCTGCTGCTATATACATAGCACTTATGTTAATCAGCCTTTGTGTTTCGTGTTAGGCCAAAGAGCCAAAGAGCAATAAAAATCCTTTTAGAAACAATAAAAACCCACAGCGATTGCTTGCTGTTAGTCGTCCGATACCAGTACGTACGCATTGTATTGAACAAATGCATCTATTGATGAAAGAGAGCCATCGATGCATTTATATTGTCTTTGCAGCAAGACTTTGAAAGTAAATTAACACTAAAGTGCCATGGAGGCTATTACCAGCTAATGTGCTTTGACTGTTTACAATTTCATCTCTGATTGCACATTCGATTAGACAACCTGTTCGAATCCAATGCAATCCAATCAAATCAATAATGTAAGTTTCAAGGACTAAGCAAAGAGCACTAATTAACAGCCTCATATCGACTTCTTTCTGTATTTTTCTCTTAATCCTGGCGCATATTATTGCTGATAATAATCAACGACTTAAGAGATATGCGTGGAAAAGCTATAGACATGAATTTATTATTATTAAATAACAATTTATGTTTTATGTTTATTGCATTTGCGCCTCTGTGACTGCCTGGCATGCGATGGGTGGGTTATCTATCTATCCATTCGCATAATTCTCTGCTGTCTTAAGATTGGATATGATTTTTGTCCATTCAAGTTAATTAAACCCAGTCAAGTCAAGTCAAGTCTAGTCAAGTCGTCTTAAAGCGTAAGACGCACCCTAAGTGAGTTATTAATTGCTTTGCTAATGGCCATTCGTTTGCGTATCGATTATCGATGCAATCATTCAATCAGCGATGTAGATAATAATATTCGAGACTCATTAGCATCTGAATACATTGATTTTCTTCGAGAAAAATGCTTGCAAATGCTTAGAAATACGTGTAAATATAGTTTAATATGCTCTTCTAATGCAATTACTTGTTTACTACCAGAGCTACTGTATCACGCCATCACATATCGAGCAATCGTAATTTGCAATTTGCCAATCGGCTGACGCTGACGGTGACGGTGATGCGAACACGAACGGACATGAAACGAAACGAAGCCCCAAGCTAGGACAAGCTAGGACAAGCGGCAGGCAATGTCACTCCATACATCTGCATGTCGGTAATAAATTCAGCATCTTCGCGAGTGGAGTGGCCGCAGAGTGCATTTGCATAACGCCAGTTCGTAAATAATTGACTTCACGACTCGCGAAACGGTTCATTCCTGCGGTCGTTCCTTCATTCCTTCGTTCGGCGCATTCAGAAGACGCTATTAATACTAATTAATCGTATGCCCAATTAAACGCAAAGAAGGCGTATTCTGCATCGGGCACAGCAGCAAATATTAAAAATTGAAATTAAAATCATCGGTAGTTATCGGTGGATTGGATGGAATCGTTAAATTAAATTGTGCATATTTAATTAACCTCCAAGTCTTTCTTGCCAAGTCAGCAAACGTTCTGTCTTGTCTTACGCAGTCGCTTATTATTTATTAACAGGCACTCAGCGTCGTTAGCGAAAACATTACAGACATATAAAAGTTGCTGCTCTTATAAATGCTCTGCCACTTATGCTTGGCCCTGTTCTTAAGCAGTGAGCAGTAAGTACTTAACTTGAGCATTTGCTCAGGTAAATTTATGAGTGTTTTTTTCACACCTTGTACGCTGATTACTTGCTAAAGCACAAGCACCAGCAACAGTGCTTAAAGAAATGAGACCAACATGCAATTTCTTCAGTGAAAAACAGAGGCATTCTTCACGTTATATTTGGCGTCTCAGCAGGCGAACGTTCATTAATATGGAGACAGTTTTTAAGTCAACAGGTGCCTACATTTTTCAGCTACCCAGTGATAAAAAATAATGCCCACGAATGACCAGAAACATCTTCAAATTTAATTAAAACTTGAATATTTTAAAGAATTATGTCATTTCGCGATTGAATTGTCGACTGACTCGCCTGGAGGTGGCTTTATACGCGGCTGCATTAACATAACAAATAATTTAATCAATGTATCTATGAATGTATGAATGAAGAAACGCAAACGCCAAAGAGGCGCGTACAAAATAAATAAAGATTAGCATCGCCTGGCTGCAAGCCCAAGCGCAAGCGTCTGGCTTTGCAATAATCGCATACGTACGATCATTATTATGATGATTGTTGTTCGTACATACGTAGGTACGTTTCAAATGCTTGATACTTAACTGTTTTGTTCTTGTAGCAGGCAGCAGAGGCCGTGTGTGGCATGCGGGCTTCTTGCGTAAGAAGAAATAAAGAAAAGAAAAGGTATAATTGTATAAAACTGCCAAGATTAACAGCAACGAACCAACGCAACGCGCAACGAGCCGAGCCAGCTTCTTGGGTAGCAAACAGACAAACATTCAGCATTCATTCATAATAGCTTCATAAATATTTAACTTGCTAACTAGGCAATCGCTTATGAATGCAAGTGCCAAACAGATAGTTTATTTAATGTGCAATTCAGCGACAATAAGTATTAAATAGTCTAATAATCTCACTCATTATTGTTCACTCCACCGAGTGAACGAGTGACTTGAAGGAAGGAACGCACAATCGTGGGCTTAATATTTATTTACGTAATCAGACAAACCATGAGATTGAATAGAATGACATGGAATGTAAAGCTCAGTTCAATAATCAAAAATCATTTAAGAATTCAAGAATTTAAGCTCATGCCCACTTATTTCTTACTGACAATGAGTACTACTTACAAGTTTTATCATTTTTTATTGTTTCACCGTAAGAGAAAAAACAAGTTAACGATAGGAGCTAAGAAAAAAATAAATTTTTAATAAGTGTGCTTGTGGAATAGCAACAAGCTGCACATTCAAATAATAATAATTATGCGTTGCTAGGCAATAAAACCGTCGCGCAGCGTACGAGTTATATGCATCAAAGTAAATAAATTAAAGGCAAGCAATCACACGCGCAAACGTTGTGAAATCATATGCAAGAATTGTTTGTCTATCATCGACTCCACAGATTACAAATTAATTCAATGGGTTAGTGATAATGATAATCCCTAGTCGCGACTCGTCTTGTCTTGTCTTGTCTCCTCTGCCTCTGCCACTGCTCCTGTACTGTGAGTGAGTGAAGAAGGTGCGTGCTTGTGATTGCATGATAATTTATTTCATTACGATGCATGTTAGAAAATCGTTACATTTGCAATTAGTCAGGAGAGGAGCGGGCTTAACACATCACATCACGTATGCACATAGGTACATCCATCCAATCCATCCACTCGTTGTACTTAGTGATGCAACTCTGGGCATGAATTTCCAATAAATTATTTGTAATTCGATAGCCTAGCCAAGCCAAGCATCCGAGAAGCTTGGATTGGTCGGTATCAGAGGTGTACATGGTGCGCAAGGTGCAGCAATCGCAACAACAACAACAACAACAACCACACTCCACTTGTACAAGAACCTATCTCAGCGCTTAGGTACGAGTACGTGTACGAATCCACAAACACGACAGGGCCAGTGGTTTCAAATGCTACTTTATGACTACTTCAGAAGCACTAAATCTCGCGAGCTTAATGCGCAACCACGATGAAAATGACTAATGTTAATGGTTTCTAATCGCTTCTAGAGTACATAGGTACATACTATAATATAATACCCTACCTGCATAGGCGGATACAAACTAGCAATAAAACGAATCTATCTATCTATCTACTTATCTATTTATCTATCTGTGGATGCTCTGTAATAATTTCCCCAATGGGAATCCAATTGAGAAACTTGAATTTCTCTACCGGTCTTGAATTTCGTCTACGATCAGACAAGATACATTGCCATCTATATTTATCTATGCACTGATAGCATATATAATTTTTAACATAGGTACACACATAATCTCATAACCTGAAAAAGTCACAGCTTAATTTCTCTGGGCGCAGTAAAATTAATTAATTTTTTCTTGGCCAGTCAAGTCGTAAATAAAGTTGCATACATGACAAGTCAATCTCATAGCAAAATTAAATAAAATAATGACATTAAATGTAGGTACCACAAACAACTCAGCACAGAAATAGAAATGTTTAAATAAATTTGCAAATACCTATGTAGGTATATAAATAAATTACAATTACGCATATAAACGCTACTTAATATGCACGTGTTTATTTATTGTTGCCAGCGCGAATACTAAATCATAATCCAAGCAACTAAACTATGTACGTACATAAATGTATGCAGTCTTATTAAATTTCCCTTGCACAAGAAGAAAACCACGTACAATTCAATTCAATATGCAATGAATGTTTATGATTTGTGTAATTTATGAATCGTATTCGATTTCCTCGTTGGTTCGTTCGGTTCAATGCATATTAAGTCGTTGCAATGCGCAGAAAAACCATTGACAAATTTGTGATTTATTCGCATTCCACGTCTTATGAATAGCCTGCTGGTGTCTGAGCAATTGTGTTAATTATCGTTCACGCAGCGAGCGTATTAATTCGCAACCACTTGTTGGCTTTGCCTGTCTTACTGCTAGTTTATTACAGAGGATCAAAGGTGTTAGGTGTTAGTTCGTTAGTAAGCTAACGATTCTAATAGCTCTGACTCTGAATTTGGAATTTAATCATGCGTTGTATCATATATTTCAGAAAAACCGAATCTAATTTCGAGTGCTGTGCGCTCGCTCATTTGTTCATTATTTACGAGTAGTTTAGTAACTTTAGCTAGGTACAGGCACGGCTAGGCATAGTGATCGTAAACGTCCACGTTTCAAACAATCATAATTCTTCGAGGATAATCGTGGCATATGATAGTGTTCGCGTTATTCCAGTGCGTACTTTCTCCGCACGACAAACACCACCTTGGAGAGCCTGCGAGCCTGTTCCATGTCATTTTAAAAGCATTCAACATCGATGCGGTTGCTTTTTGGTTAAAGTCGACGCGTTCCTATATGGATAGATAAATAGCTGTGCGTTATGCAAATTGCGCACGAGACATACAAATGCATTCGTAATTATGTGGGGGTGCTGGAGATTGCGCCCACAAAAGCGCCTTATATGCCGGCAGCCAGCCAGCCGACCACGATTCGACAAATTCAACCGACCGAGTTCACCAAACTTTCCTATCCCATTCGTATTTCATGCACTTTATTATTTTGTAAATTCACTTTAATGGCTTTAGTATTATTACTATTGTATACGCGAACATGCTCATTAGATGTATGTAGATGCCGCATTAAAGCACGTAAAAATGACAACAACAACAAAGTTGGAAGTTGAGTTTAGTTGACTCAGTCTTCTTGAAAGTGCTTTCCTACTATAGCCAGGGCCGAGAGAAGAAATATAATGCCGCATGTAGGAACACAGATAGTCCATGTTCGTCGTTCTCTCCTCAAGAAGTGTAGTGTACGTACTATAGTAAGAAGTCCACGCACTCCGATTCCGAATGCGATTTTAAAGGTTTGTAAATGCACTTTTAAGTAAAATGCTGTGCTTTGGCTTGGCTTGGCTTGGCCTGGCATAACTTGGCTTGGCTTGTCTCATTTTAGTGAATGCAAAGCTTACATAAACTTACTGGAGATTTATGCACTGAGATTTATCTCATTAATTTTTTAAACTCGAATAAGTAACTTATTAGTTTATTATTCTTCCTACAGAAGAGGTTGTGAGCGTAACGAGACAAGACAAGACAAGACAAGACAAGACAAGACAAGTGATAAGAGAATGGCCTCTCACTTAATGCCTAATTTGCGACAAACGCAATTGCATCCTTTTATCTACTCACGCGCCGAATGCCGAATGAATTCAAGCACAATACATTCCAGACATAACGTACATCGCAGTATTAATATGTTTCCCAATGCAATGCAATGCTATGCAAGCGCATGTTTGCGAACGTAAACGTACAGACATAATTCCGCTATCTCTCTTTCGGTTGATTAGAGAGATGGGTGTGGGCTGAATAAATTAGAGGCCGTAAATACGCGAATAGGTCATGTGATCTTGTATTACTCAAGTGTTTCATACTTTCATACCGTTACCTACAAAGTGTTTAAAAAAACCATTGAAAAAAACAAGTAAAAACATAAAAAACTATAAATGATTAAAAGCCGCAATTAATTTACCAAAAAAAGCAGAAAAACTCATCAAAAACATTTTCTTCAATTAAATCCTTTATATAAAGATGATTTTCTTCAGATTTTATGCACTTTTTTTCAAATGCATTCGAATACGTACTGAATACTCGTTGAAGAATGCGGCATCCTTTCACTTGTTGCGCATACTCGTGAAAAATATGGTAATTTATTAACCGCGGCGGCAAATCAGACATTTGTTTACGAAGCGAACATTTATTTAATCGATGCATTGCACCATCACCATCATCATCATCACCATCGTCATGAAATTCTACCATTGGTGGCGAAATGGTAGGTACAGCTGACTGAGATAAAACATCTATCCATTCTATCCACACTGATGATATTTCTATTTATGCAAATTACATATCGAATCGCAAGTCTGCAAATAGACGTTTAATTTACCCGCGAAGGAGAAGAAATCCTTGCCGTTGGCTGACGAGTGGACTAAAACAGCCGTAGTTAGCAAGTACATATGTACGTATACTTACGTATGAACGTTTTCGATGATTGCTTGTACATGCATTCATTCATTAATCAGTAATTAAAACCGTGTAATTGATATTTGTTGCAATGCGCTGCAAACTGACTGCAAGTCGCATAAATAAATAGACATTTGCCAGCAATCGCACACGAAGTACTCGACTAATAAATATGCATACTGAAAGCCACCAACCAACCAACCAAGAAGGCGAAATGATTAAACTTTTGCAACGCTGACTGGCTGACTGTCTGATTGGAAAAATACAATTTAATTAAAGGGGGTAAAAGTCTAACAATTTATTGTTGATTGCACTCAACTACTGTACGTACGTACGACCATTTGAAATGCAGCCAGAAGCCATTCAAACAAATCAAACATCAATGCCATAAATGCATATTATACACATATTGTCTATGTCTATGCCAAGCGCATAAATGGTACTTGCGAGGAGATGAATGACGATAATGGCTCTTTTAAACTTTTGCCAGTTATCAACTTTTTGAGCGCTTCACACATAACTTGTGAAAAAGGAGTGTTTAAGTCGCACATGCAGATACATCCAGATAATTGATGGCTGCTCCTAGGAAAGAACAGAGCCCACTAGTAATCATCTTTAAAGCTTTATATTTATGAATAGTCCGTCCAATCCGGCTGCTGATCTGGAGTAAAGTATAATATTACTTGGTGAAGACCACCAAGCAAGCCAACGCATGGCCGGAACGGAAAAGATTGAAGACACATTGCACGTGTAATTAAAATGATATACTATTAAGTTATTGCCACGAGTGCTCAGGGCGATTAATTTAAAACTCAAATTAATCACAGATTTGATTCATTTGTACATACGTACATACATGGGTCTAAGAAAAAATGAAAATTCAATTAAATCGCTTATTTTAATTTAATTGATAAGTAATAAATTTCATACCACTTGCCTTGCGATAGCCAGCTACATAGCTAAGATAATAATTAATTAATCAATGCTGGAATTTCCCATCGCTCATGCACTTACATACTTCATGTATTGTAAAATTTATTGTTTAATTCGATTATCAACAACAATAAATCCTCAATTCAAGACGAAATTCAATTAATTTCTTTTCAATCAATTCAATGAACGATTCGCCGGGTCGTTGGATACAAACAGTAGAAAGAAATGCATCTTAAAAGTCTTGACGCGTTTGCTGGCCAACAGGAAATAACATTTTTAGAATATCAATTAGTCAACTACATCTACTTATAGGTAACTCTCTCTACCAACAAGCAAGCAAGCAAGCAACCGTTCATTCGCCAAAGATATTCTTTAAAAACCATAGTTTATACATAAATTCACTGTAAAATGCAAATTCTACGAGTGGAGATAAGTGTCTACTTAGGCATTTTGCAATTTTTGCAAGCAAAACTGGCAAATTTATTACACAGCGATAAGACGACACACGAATAAGACGCATAAGAAAAAAACTGAACTTATTAAAATGTAAAAATTGGAAAGTAATCAAATACGGAAATATGCTAAAAAGTATCATTTCTAGTATGCTCTGGCCTGACCTTTTTGCCAAATCGCTGAGTCTGTCGAAAAAAGTGCTAATTTACAACATTATAGCGAAATAAATAAAATTCAACCAACCAACGCGCCAGGCCACGAGTCACATAACAACTTAAATACTCGATGAGAGTTTCATTACATATTCACACAATTTTGCGGCCTACAACTTTTACAACTTTTTGTCTAGTATACCAATGATTTTGGTACCAAAAAAAAGTTGCTACTTTTCCAAACCTCGCCTATTATAAAACTGCAAACAGAGATATTCGACTTTCTAGTTGCCACTTTTCCAAACCTCACTTTAAGAGGACAAACCTATATTACGCAAACAATTTTTTGTCTATTATTCCAATGATTTTCATACCAAAAGAAAGTTCATACCACGGAGATTACGAAACTGCAAACGGTTTTAGAATATTCGCCATAGAACGCAGGATATTCGACATTAAAGTTGATGGTTTCTTCCAAATTTGGCGTTTTGTTTGAAAATTATGAAATTTTCAAACCTTAATAACTCTGCATAGAACTAAGGCAAATTGTTAGTTCAACCACTTATTTTATGTAAAATTCAGTTCGGAATCCAATGAGCTTTAAGTGAAAATTCTATCTTTTACGGTTCAAGAGATATTTTACATTAAACACATGAATATTATTTCTACCAAAAATAAGAGATTATGAAATTTTCATAACTCCGCTTATAATTACGGTAAGTATATGGTTTAACCACTTATTTTGTGTAAAATTTCGTTCAGAATCGAATAAAGCCAATGCTGAATTGCTATCATGCATAGGTCAAGAGATATTTGCATATTTATTAAAATCTAGAGAAATTTGGCCAAACCTCATATTAGGCAAAAACTTTTAGTTTAGTATTTCCATGATTTTGGTACCAAAAGAAACTTCAAGCCACGTAGATTACAAAACTAAAGACAGTTTTCCAATATTCGCCTTAGAACGCGAGATATTTGTGTTTAAAGTTGGACTTTTTTTCGAAATTTCATTTCACTTAAACCTCATTTACGCAAAACACTTTTTGAAGTTTTTTTCTAGTATTTCAATGATTTTAGTACCAAAAAAAAGTTCAAAGCACGCAGATTACAAAACTGCAAACGGTTTTCAAATATTCGCCATAGAACGCAAGATATTCGACATTAAATTTGAAGGTTTCATCAAAATTTGGATGTTTGTTTGAAAATTATGAAATTTTCAAACCTTAATAACTCTGCATAGAAGTAAGGCAAATTGTTTGTTCAACCACTTATTTAATGTAAAATTTAATTCGAAAACCAATAAGCTTTAAGTGAAAATTCTATCTATTACGATTCAAGAGATATTTGACATTAGACACATGAATATTTTTTCTACCAAAAATAGGAAATTGGCAATCATTCATAACTCCGCATAAAATAATGACAAGTATATGGTTTAACCACTTATTTTGTGTAAAATTTCATTTAGAATCAGATAGTGCCAAACCTGAATTGCTATGATGCATAGATCAAGAGATATTTGCATATTTGTAAAATTCTAGAAAAATTTGGCCATGATGTGGCCTCTTGATATGTATTAATATAATTGTGGAACAGACTAATCAATCACATTCGTTATAATACCCCATAAATTTTCAACTATTTGCCGTATATATAATTAACTATTGAAAGTTGCTCAGAAGAGAATTTTAATTTACAGTCTACTGTCTTTCTCAAGAAAAAAACAGCAAATAACCCGTTAGTTATTTACGACCACAGGCATAGACTAGGCGACATTAAGATTGAATATTCCTAATCGACCATAAATATGTTCCTAAAATATACATAGGTACCTCCTACTTCTGAATTCGAAATTAATTACCAATCAAATTAATAAAAAAAATACGCACAGATCTCTTTTTGCTACAGATTTGTGTACAAACCTAATTGCAAGTTGAGTCTTTCTCTGGGGCAAATAGTTATGTTGACATTTCGTGGCAGCAATAAATCATTACCTTGGCTGGCGTTTACGTTTACGTTTAGTTTACGTTAGTTAACTTAATGCAGGTATAACTTGTGATTATACAACAAACAAACAAACAACAGTACAATGGCTTGCATTTATTAGCATTTCCATGCATATCGCAATTGTGCAAAAGTTTACTCTCTGATTGTGAGCGACATTTAGCTATCCATTGTCCATTTCTTTGAGATAATCAATCACCGGGCATAAACGTCTGAGCATGGCATGTGCTGTTACTTATTGCTTATTAAGAAATTGCTTATGAAAGAATTATAACGTTCATTGATTTTTTTCATGCAAGCAAGCATGCTTGCATGCATGCTCAGTGAACAGCAAGCGAGGAATGAAAGATATCATTATATTTATTGCTTTATTATTGTATTTGTAACTGTAATTGCCACCTGATGCGCTTTAGAATCGAAGAAAATGTGTGAAGAATAACAACACCATTGCAACATATGTTACCCAGTTATATCTACACCTCAGAGTATTTTTTCACTCAACGTGTGCGTACAGTTTTTTGTTGATTTCCAAGCAGGGCGCATCCTTCTCATTCAAATTATAAATTAGTCAAAAGTCAAAGGGTTGCGTGCTCAGTGTAGAGCATTTGGGGTTGCACTGCAATTAAACACTCTGTTCGAAGGTGAAATTGAAAAATGAATAAAAGCATTTCAAGTGTTATAGTCTACCTAGAATCTGTTACACTTCTAACAACCGATTACCAAACGAAAGTTAATGAAACATATGTTGTTCGTCTATGAATATTATTCATGTCACTCAAAAAACATTAAAATTAATAATTACTCTACACCCCTGTATGCCAATTAACCCTTGTTTAAAGTTTAAATATTCTTATATTTAATTGTAAAACTTACCAACTTGCCAAGCACAGACAGAACATCCATAAGCATCTGAAACAAAGTGAAGAAGAAATTTATTAATTAAAATATTTCCAAGTCTGTTTGCGTCTGGCTGTCTCGGCCGAAACAATAAAGCAACGGGTTGGTTGGTTTGGCTGATAAATGAAAACCAACGAAAAGAATGTTATCCGCAGTGGAGGAATTTCGTGTTCCTATCACGAGCGTAATCGTTTCTTAAACGCTAACAACATCCGCAAGACATTCCACAAAACCAAATACCACGACCAACAGCCAGACAAAACAAAGGGAAGGAAGCCGAATGTGCGCGCCAACTCAGGGCAAGAACAAAAACAAGACACCAAGACACCAAGCGCACTGAATGCAGCCGCAATAAATATTAAGATATAAAAGCAAACCAACGAAAAAGCAACTAAACTCAAAACTTAAACTTTAACTGCGGCTGCATTTCATTGTCCAAAGAATAAGTGCACTAATTCCACGTTAGCGCGCTTTATTTCTTTCTTATCGAACAAATTGGTTCCGTTTCTTTCCATCAGACCGGAGGCGGAGGCCAGACAAGAACCAGAACCTGCGTGTTGAAATGCCCAGCGGGCAAGACATGCCACTAAACTAAACCCGATCGTTTCACTATTAGTGAAATAGTGGATGTTATTATCGGCATATGGGCATGTGATATCCGAGACTTGTTTTCTGATAGTCCACTTGGCATGTCCATAAAAAGCTATGAAGTGTGCGCTAACGCAGTAATATAATAGGAAAAAAGGATTTTTATGACTAGAAAAATACGAAAATACGTTTTCGAAAAGGTGTTTCCAATACACCTGTCTAGCAGTAGCCTCTTGCTGCTTTTAACAACTTTTCACAACTCATAGACGGCCTACACTTTTCATACATAAATGAAATTAAAATTAATTATTAATTAAGGAAGCACTCTTTGCCCATTACCTTTGAACAACTTCTGAGTTCCGATTTGATTCGGTGTGGGTATGTGTTTGTTCGTGAGTAATTAGATAGCCCCGCGGGAAATAACTAGCGACTAACGAGCAATTAAAAATTTAACCGAAATAATCTGTAATTATTGTTGCCGGTTAGGTTAGCTTTGCTTATGAAATGACAATGTGCTTCAAATTTAAAAGTGCATTTTAATTAGATAGAAAATTATTACTAAGGGGCCGTTCATAAACTACGTCACGCTAAAATCAGCGTTTTTGGACCCCCTCCCCCCCCATTGTCACGCTGTGTCACGTTTTCTGTGACCCCCCCTAAAATATTACGTCACAAAAACTAAGACCCCCCCCCCTTAATGTGAAAAATTTCAATTAAAAGTACACTCATTTTGAAAATTTAAATAACTATTTAGTTTTTATAAATTGAAAATGTTTTAATAAACGGCGAACGTCACGTTGCCATAGACCCCCCCGTGCCCCTTTGTCACAACTTGTCACACTCAGCAAGACCCCCCCCTCCCCCCTGAGTGCGAACGTAGTTTATGAACGGCCCCTAATTACTTATTTTATATTAATTTACATTTGTAACTTAAAATAGTTAGGTATGTAGGTACTTACTCTTTAGAAATGCTCATCACTTAAAATTTAATAAGTTTATTGACTTCCTAAGCACCGTTTAGTTTATTCATTAGTTGATTTAATTAAATACCTAAACGTACCTACTTATTAATTAATGTCAAGTGAATTTCACGCACGCCAAAATCGTTTGCATGTAGAAAAAAGGATGAATAATTGAGTAAACAAAGCCCACCAAACATTAGAAGCAAAAAAACAAGGAATAATAAGTTCATATGGAAAGAGAAGAAGAGTTCACACCCACTGAAGTTTAACGTATTTTTCCATTCGTTTTCTTCCCATTTCCATTTTGTTCTTCGGTCTACCAGACAGACGTTTCAATGTTAACCCGCCATCGCCAAAGCCATCGCATGCCTTTACCATGACATGCTATGCCATGCCATGCCATGCATCGTAATTATTCATTTATGATATAATGAATAAATTAACGTCAAGTAATTAATTTTTCGATGCGCACCAACGTTTTTCTATCACAATATCTATCACAATAATGCCAAGCTTGCGCGCCTATCTGTCCATCCATCTAAATTGCGTCGCGCATTCACTCATCAACCGATCAGTGTTAATGATGTCAATATTTAATTAAAAATTAAATCTCATTAAATTCGCGCAAAACTCAAAAAACACTCTTCATATTTCTAGACTAGAGTAATTATCCATTCTAACAAGTGGTGATTAATCAAGAGACTTAATTGAAACAATACGCAAATTAGTTTTTTCAACAGTACATGTCAAACACTTAAGAAAACAACTTTCTTAATTGATGTAATCAATCAACTACCATCGAGTCCAGGTCATAATAAGATTCCCAACCAAGACGCTTTTACAATACTTAGTCACTTACATTACTTATCTAAGAAATAAATCTTAAATTGGCAGCCGAATGAGCAATCAAGCGAGTGATTTCAATAAAATCCTCATTAATAAAATCGAATCAAGTACGATTTCGGCGATTGCTAGACAACCAACTGTGCACCAACTGAGCCGCCGACATATAAACGTGCAAGCGAGCGAGGGGTGTACCTAAATACAAATAGACATAAGAAGTAATGGTATTGGTATTGCTATTGGTATTGTTGCTTGAGATTGTAAATTGGCGTGCGATGTGCTGCAACGTAACTAAGGCCATGTTAAGACCTAATAAGCCTCACGAATGTCAACTTGCAATGCGCACACATCAAGCCTGCAAATCCGTCGGATTAACTCGCAATGTGTCATTGGCGCTTGTGCTTGCTTGGGCTCATTCACTCAGCGATCTAAGACGCACCCGTGCCACGAGCATGTATAATGGATGCAGTAGATACTGAAGACATAGACGTAGAGTAGAGTATTAAGCCAACACAGCACAAAGCGCACACCGCGAATATTTGCATGCAATGCAATGCAATGCCATTCAATTTGTATCTGAAGTCTGATTATTGCTTAGTTATCCTTATCCCGTGTGCGTTTTTTGCGTTTGAACGTTTGAACATTTCAATTGTACGACTATGACTGAGTATGACGAAGCAACAACGTGACTTTGTGTAGGCGGCAGAATACAAACTGCACAGCATACTGCATCTGGACTGGGTGTGTATCCCAGACATGCATTCACGTCCAATCTCAATAACAGATTAACTTAATAATAGAGCAATCATTTGTTCAATCAAATTGACACTAAGCTTCAATATCTCTGATGTGTCTGCCTTTACCCTTAGCACCTACTACAACATGTAGTTCAAACGTATTTCAATGTTTTCCAGATGTCAGCACTGCACAGAGTCACCCTTCGGCCCTTAGGACGATGGTTCGTCCCTGAGCTAAACCGAACGCTCCCAACTTATGACCTTCATCCGCAGATGGCGTGCAAGTCATCGGGTTTGTAGCCAAACTGCGTACGACGAAGAGCTTTCCTCCAGGATACCACTTCCCCAGCGTGATTCCCCTACAAGTGCCGGGTGGACGGTGCAGTTGAGGCGTGGTCTTCGGAAAAGTACGTGTGCAGTGCATGGAAAACGCAGTGCGTTTTTTAGCAGCGCTGCGAGCGGCGTCGAGGCGGAGTTTTCGTGGGGGAAATTTTCTAAACATGTGTGCGCGTCTCGCCAGTGCTATCTCGGATCGGATGTGTGAGTGCAGCAGGAATATACGGATAAGCGCTTAGGGCGTCAGTGCGGGGCGCATGACGGAAGTCCTCGCCGATAGCGAGCGGCGTGGAGGGATACGTGCACTTGAACCGGCCGAGCCTCACAGTATATCCTAGACCGTCCTGGATCGTACAATATACCCAGTATTACACAATACCATCCAAAGCCCAAAGTTCTACGATTGTGACAGTTTTGTTCTATGTGAGTGGTGATGTTACCATGCATTTTCAGTGAGTGTAAACAGGCAGAAGGAATTTTCATCCTTGAAGAAGTACATACATATCTACACGGTTACAGCACAATGTGTTATAGGTAAGTGTATAGAAAATTTCAAGGTCCCACAGAGGAAAAATGTTCTAAAAAAGTTCAGACTTCTTGTCTGTTTCCAAGTTTTTGAGATTTTGAACAATCAGTAAAGTCATTACTTTCGTAAATTTGCAGAGAAACGACAGAGTTCTTCCAACACCACCAGAGAGCAGGCCGGCAGGCAGGCAAAGGCAGTGGAGAAGGAAGAAACCAAAGAAGCAGAAAGAAGAAGGAAGGAAAAAAGCTGGGGTTCCCCACCGTTGGACGTCTTGCTGCCATCACCGCTCTGCTCGGAGAGGTCTTGCCCCCCACCATCACACCACCGCCTCGATGTGGCAGCGGCAGCAGCAGCAGCAGCAGGCTGGCAGGCAGGCAGCGTCTTGTCGGCGGCGCGCAAGTGCGCGGCTCGCGGTACCCACACAACCTCACCGCCGCGCATCGCGACCAACACACATTCTCCGACGCGCGACGCGAGTCAAGACGCATCGAGTTCCTCCGCTCGCGGTTTAGTGCTTAACGCGCTCCTGAGGCCTTCACTAGGCTCCAGCAGGAGCGCTCGCTAGCAGCTACCTTGTCACTACCTGCTGCTGCTGCTGCGACACAACACGCCGCCGAACCGCGAATATATATAGAGAGAAAAAGACTTTACTTTGGCTTTGCTCTCTTCGGTCGTCGTGTCGGTTCTCTTGTCTTCTCTGATCTTGAGTTGACTTGACTTGTTCTTCAACTTCTACGATTTCTTCGGCGTACCACCTGACGCTACCATCCATCCATCCATTCAGGCAGCAAACATCACACAACACGAGTTCACATGTGCAGCGATTTTTCACCGAACTATCAAACTGACTGACTATCAAACGTCCAACACAGTTTGAAGGACTTTGAATTTTTCATTGCATTTATTTCGGGACATCACAGCCACCTTAAAAATTCGTAGAGAAAACTACATCAAGTGTGTGACGACAGGACCGCCCGAACAACTGGGGAAAATGTGATAGTCAATTGTGTGCTTGCGTATCAGTGCAAACTACAAGTAACTGGTAACGACTGACTGCAAGTGTAAAAAAAAGTTCTAAAACAAAGTTCAACTCAACCGCGTGTCAGCTAGCATTCAGCATCAATCAACGCACGCATCGGAAGCACGTAAGTAAGTAGGTACATTAATACCTAAGTGTTACCACGTTCATTATGTTCCAATTTTTTTATTACCAAAACCCAAAACTCACTCGTGCGCTCAAAGAAAGCAACCGATTATGACACCTGACTTGAACGCGTTGACAAGACAAGTGCTCAAGGGAGAAAATGCGAAAAATGTGGTGAAAGCAAATACTTAATAAAAGCACAAAAGTACAGCCAGAAGGTATCACAAAAGAAGAAGACTGTGCGTGGAAAGGTATAATATCTGAGAGCGACGGATACAAGTCACAACTCGCAGAGTGACTTGAATAGGAAGGAACCCTCAACCTTGGGTTTTGTTGCTTGTTGGTTAGACGTACATAAGTACACCTATTATTGAACTATTGAATTCTGTGCAAATATTGGACAAGTGCTACTATATTTCTTCCTCAAAAAATTACTTCTATAAGATTTGCTGTTTGTTGAAATTCAACTTTAAATGAATGCTGTGACTCATAAAATAGTGAACAACTGAAGTCTGAAGTCGATAAGGACTTTTAACAACCGCAAACACCACAAATATTATATGAGAAATCTTCAAGTTGAAGCCCAAAGTTTAAATTGAAACTTGAAGTCATTTAAATAAATTAATCGCCAAAGTGCTCGAACTCCAAGTCAAACAAATTCATCAACAATCATCATGGACAGACAAACTCAGCCAGAAAATATTTACGAATTGTGCGTTAGTTGTCGAAAGGAGTGTGTATTGTACATACTTTACTCAAGCATTATTGGACTAAATAATAATTAACTTGTAAAACTCATTAAAACGAAGTTCATTGACGCAAAAAAAACGAGTTTGTGAAGTGAAGCAAAATAATAAGCGTCATGTGATAGCAGCACATGCTTGCTTGCTACGAGTATGCCAAGTGCTGTAGCACACGAAAACCGCGAATGCTAATATTAGTGATAATGCAAGTACACTTACATTTATAATGCACATTGTCACATTCACATTCGCATTTACATTTGGCTGACTCAATATTTGCTCACGACGACAAATCAAGGAATTCGCTCAACTCCACTTGCTGTACACGAAAGCGTATTATCGCCGCACAAAAATGCACTTTTCATTATCTGAGGAGTTGACTTAGTCACACACGAGAAACGAGAAAGAGCAACCACATCGCATCGCATTGCAGCATTCATTTATTTTATCGCAATTGAAACAAGCAAGGCAAAGGCCACCACGCTGCCGCTGATAATTTACTTCCATTTGATTGCTCATTAATTTTAATCAATTGTCAAACATTGATAAATCAATTGCTTTTTTCTCTTAATTACTATTTGATATTCCGTAATCTAAAAACTGGAACTTACCAAGTTTATCGAACTCATTCTTTTATACCATACCATATTCTATTGAATCATGGAAACTCCTCATTTTTCTCACAGCTAACTAACTAACGTTAAACGTGAATGCGGAAAATCTGCATGCGCATATACACAGTGAGGAGTTCAGTTTGAGTTTGTTGGAGTTGAGTTGAGTGGATGGAGTCGAGGCGATAATCGTACGCATTTATTTTTGAACGCAACGGGACATTGCTTCCATTGTTCACACAACGCAACGTTTTCTCTTCGCAACTATGCATGTTGCGTCGTGTTGTGTTGTTAGAGAGCGCATTCGTTTGCCACTGCGCTATTGCATTGCGTTTTGCGGCCGGTTGTATACACGCATTGTGTGTGCATTATGAAAAATAATGAAATGCCTGCCTAGCTGCCTGGCCTGTTCAGTGCGTTACGTTGTCGCATCGCTCGTCGCTGTGTGCATGTTAATGATATGCAAAAGACGCCGTACTCACGGGAATAACAATGCGTTTCGACGCACTTGGTTTAGTCTCACTCACGGACTCTGCTCGACAAAAAAAGGGGTGAAAGAGCGCAGCTCTGCGCGGAGCGCACATAATAAACTATTACTCAATGAATGCACGGCACAGCCGAAGAAAAAAGGGTTAATAGAAAAAATCCTCGGTAGCTAGCGACTAACTATTAGTACGCGATAGGCAAATATATGCATAATTTCTTTGAGGAGAGATCGCACACTGAATGCGCGCCCTGATAAAATATCACCTTTTATAAAAGCTGATCTTTCTCCGGTAGAGTACCTGAAGCTGGAGCTGGAGCCGAACTACCGTGTACTTTGGGACTTGCTAATGTCATTACCTGGATTATCTATGATTACCCGAACGAGATCGTGATTTATGTTAAAATTATTTAAATATTCACATTTGCATTATGGGATGGATGGATGGGATGCTGCTGTTCTTACCTCATTCAGCTGAGCCACCGTGAGAACAGATCCAATTCAGATCAATGACTCGACTCTGAAAACAACAAAAAATTAATTTAAAATGAACATAAGTGCTACTGTTTGATATTACGTAACGTCAAAATTAAATTAAAATATGAAGGAATACTAGGTTTCGAGTTTAATTGCTGTCTTTATAATTACACAAATAATTATAAGCACGTACATACATCATACGTACATACATAATTGTTGAAATGCGTTTTGTTTTTTTATAAATTACTCAGCCTGTGACTGTCTCAGTGCTTACTTATGTCGTGTACTCAAAAAACACAAATTTAATTCATTTTTTTGAAAATTATCATGATATAAGTACCTAATTGCGATGCGATTTGTTGTCCTGTTTTGTCTTGTCTTGTCCCGCTGAGAAAATAACTTAACCACCGCATAGACGTGCAACGTACTATTAATAACTAATTAATAATTTAGAACATTGTAATTATTTTAATTACAAACGTGCGGACAGACAGACAGACAAGCCTAGTGGCTGGCAGTGCCAGGACGAATATACTCATACGTACTCACCGTCCATCACTAGCACTTGCTCTCCTCTCCACGATACACTCACTCAACAAGACATTTTCCTTTTCTTTATTTTATTTTCTTGGTTTAGTTTAGCTTAGCTCAGGCCAGCTCTTAGTTCTTAGCTCAACCAACAAGTATGCATGCGTCCGGTTGTCGGCATGCCTTTGAAATGAGAAAACGCAGCAGCGATGAGACATCAACGACAAACCGTCAGCGGAGCGCGCGACCGATGCCAAGTTAAGTTAAGTTAACTTTGCGTCGTCGTCCGTTCAGGATTTCCATGCGCGTCGCGGAAGATTGTAAAACTCTCGTAAAAAGCCAAGAAATATGTGCATCCATGCCAAGCCTTGGCATGTCAGTTTTCAACAAACGTCGTCTAAGCTGTAACTGCAACAGCGCTGATGCAGGCGCAGCATCATCTGAGCATATGTCGTACGGTCGTTCATTCGTCCTTTTTGCCGTTTTACGCGCACGACATAAAATAATCTCCGTTATTGTGCGTTGAATCTCTTCCAGGAGGCATGGCATGGCATGGCAAAGCAAAGCAAACCAAATGCCAAAAGGTCGGCACAAGAGATACACACTCCATCCGCACAGGCATGCAGCATAGGGAATTCGTTAAATATTTACCATAAAATTCAAATATATTATACACATACAATACACAAACACCGCACCACATCGCCCGGTGTCTCAGCCAAATGTCGCTCCACAACGACGATAACCGACACATGTGTTTACACGTATTGAATACACCCATAAATGTGAGTTAATAACTCTTTATCACTTACGAGAAGAGAACATCGTAAAGGAGCGAAGCGTACGTAGAGTGCAGTACAGAAAAATGTAAAATATGTGACATTTACGTTTACGTTTGGCCTCGAATCTCAAATCTTCTGGTTTTTTCTTTTCTGCTTTGATCAAACCACCAGCGGAGACAAGACATGCAACAAAGTAAAGCAAAGCAAAGCAAATCTTCTTTAAGGTCCCAAGTCTTGGCGTGGCTCAAATAACAAGCACACCGAGCCAAAGGAAGGAACAGAACAGTGAAGAAGAGACGAGATGAGCATCATACATACATATTTGACTATAAACGAACGGGTTTTCAAATATAGTCTCAGTGTTGTGAATGCGCCGCGAAAAGCAACCAAAACAGGCGAGGCAGACAGAGTGGCAGAAGAAAGAGGGCATTCGCTTGCAGCGCTCGACCCAAATATAATCCAACTATCATTCGGCAAGTGTTTGGTATTGGTATTGGTATTCTTTAGTTGGTAGTCAGTCTCGCCGAATGCAATTGATGATTAATTGCTTCACCTTTCTGACATCGAACACCTTTCCCTGCTATGGCTTTACCTTTAGCTACGATTCATATGCATATTGGTTTAATACAACTACACAACAAAACTTGGTGCTAATAAAAAACCATAAAGACAGCAATCGTAAATTGATTGATTTTTGCGAGAAATCAATTTACACGACGGCGACGCAGTGTGGTGGTAGGCTTAGAATAGGCACAAGCGTGAAAAAGTCAACTCAAATTCAAGTAGGTAAAAGTTAAAAGGTGCGCAACTTGTATATAAGTGTGCTTTGCAATTGCTGTGCTTTCCTCTTCTTGTATGCCGCAACTTGCAACTTGCTTAAGTTATCTGAAGGCACGGCACGTTCTTTATTAAGTAGCAAACGCGATTCGGGGGCAAGAAAATCACGCTTTGTCGTGATCTACCTATCACTATTACCTATTAGTCGCTGGAGCAACCAGTGCTCCAGTCATGTAACTATGTATAAGCCAGCGAGCCAGCACTTAATCACAGCTCCGAGTGGGCAAAAACGCGGATGGATTTCCATTTAAGCACTTCTTACTCTCTACGCCACGCGTGCTTGCTTGCTTGCTTGCTTGCATACAATATAGTACACGCTATACCATAGGGATTTTAATTGCAAAGCAATTATTTCCCATCGTAAAACCGATTTATTCATAATGCACTCACTCCTCACTCGATTCGCTCACGATCAAGTCAGTGAAAGCACCGCTCGACGCGCATAAAACTCTTATCAAAATGCAGAAAAAGAATGCGAAACTACAATAATAATAATAATCATAACGACTGGTTAATAGCCAAGCACATTATCATATCCTGTTCCAACTCAACTCAACTCGTCATGTCTATTTTTATCAATTCAACAAATTAATGATAATTAAGCCTTTCATGAGCCATAGAAACATAAATATCATCCTAGATTCATGATAGAAATGTGAAAAGTTCGTTGATTAATTACCCATGTGAATGTTATCCGGCGAATTATCGACTGAACGCGAACGAACGCCTGCCCATTGGGCGACTTGCGCTCACCGAACCCACAATTTGCTTGCTTTCCTTACATACAACAACTTGTTACTTGTTTACTGCAAGACATGCATGCATACATGCACATATGCTTCTTGTTGTTGCACTTCTGTTGGGGGCAAATGGGAATGCAACGTCCAGCAATGCAGCTAACCAACCAACCAACCAACCAGCCAGCCAGCATAAAACCAATGAATTATTAATTAATTCTCGTCCCATAATACGCAGCAAGACCGTATCTTAAGGAATATTATTATGGGCTGAGCACGACGGTCATACCTTCGTTCGTTAATTAAAAAAGGTACAAATTAAAGCTAAAATGAAAAGAGAAATGGGCAAGAACTAAAGAGTATGCAAGACAGAACGACATCAAGAATGAAACAAAAAAGAATAAAGCTGGAGAAATTCGTATAAGAACGGACGTGTTCAGGTAGTTTACGAAAAGAGAAAGGAATGCATTCGTGTCGTTAGGTTAGTTTATGATGAGTTACGAGCGAAATAATTACACGTATGTAGGAATTATCTCGTACCTAACAAGCAAGCACAATATGCCTTCCTCTGCTGTGTACTGTGTAATATTCTATTGATTTTACTATTGTTCTCCATTGTCAAGGTAGACCAGGGATTGATTTTTGACTTGATTAGTTAGTAACGTACCTAATTATTATCGACAAACACTCAGTCGGCACCTCTGTGGCTTGCATAATTGGGATTGAAATTGAATTCGGCGTGGTGGAAGTCGCGAAATGTAAATAAAATCAAAATGTCGCGCACTCCCTATTACTACTACCCTTACTACCCCACGATGACGCTGACGTGCTGCCAACAACCCTACAATATCTTCGAGTGAGTATCATATGGAAATATGATTGAGGGTGTGTTTTGTGTTCGTCATGGCGATAATTCGCGAGCATACGTACAATTCCAGAAGGGCGCACGCCGAAAACTTATCGAACTTTAACGCATTTATTCCAACTTCGACTCCCACTTTCCACATGCGGGTTTTTTCCAATTCAATTTCAAAGGCTAGGGTCTTCTTCCCTATGATGCATCATGTATCGCTTCAACCCTCCATATGCATATTTCTTAAAAAAGTTCCTTTTAAATCTTCTCCAAGCCGCCTGCCTGGCTGTAATTTCCTCACGAATGTAATTTTTTCCAGCGAATCCACATCGTAATTGTTTCTATGCCACAATCTATTAATTATTTGCATTTATTGTCTGGCAAAGTTAATCAAAGCACCAACCATGTAAGCGGTAATTACAGGGAGATGATCTGGCGGCATAGTTGAATTAAGCATGAAGTACTTTTCCACCGCCAGAGGGCCGATCGCGTACCAGAAATAAGAGGGTGGATTGATTGTTTGGATCGCTTTCGCCGGGCTAAAGCAAAAGGTCTAAAGTCTAATTGGCGACTGACATCTCTTGCAAGTCCCCACTGACAACGCGAAGAAAGATTGGGGAGCTAGCTATCAATAGGGGGTGAAATCTTCAACCTCACCACCGCGACGCGACGGGGCCAAATGCTATACATATGCAGTTATAAGATTTTATTCGTTACTCAAAAGAATCAATTTGATTAGTTAATTAATTTCAAAGTGTGAATGGCTAACGGTGACATCGCATCACATAATTATCTTCATTTGCGAATGTCGCAGAAATTACTTCTATTTTAATTGCCATTTTATCGTTTTTATACATAGTTTTATAGTTAATAAAATTAACCGCTAGTTACTAACGAGTTGCCATGTACCATGGGACGACGATTTTGTCAATAAGACGACAAACCAATAAGCAAGCAAACGACTGACTGAATAGCGAATGTCGCTGTAATTATATCACATAAACAAATTCATTTGCATTCCCAAAGAGGCAAGCGCAGAGAAGAGACGTCGGCGCTTTGCACTAATTGCGCATGCCATCGAAATACTTTCGTTGCAATTTGTTGCTGTTGATGCTCGTGCATAAAATTATCGTGTAATTAACTCTGCATGGCACGAAATGTCCCTCATTCTAATTAAAGGATTTTTAACAGCGTGCCTATGCCTATGTCAACCTATTACCAATGTCGATTAAATAAATTTCTTCTCTGCTTTGCTCGCTTTTTCAAACTGACTTTTTGGCTTTTTTCTTACAACTTACTCGAAAAACAGGTAAACCAGACCAGACCAGACCTGAACAAGAGGTGAGGTTGAGGAATGAATCTTATTGCCCGAAAACGTAGCTTTTCTAGATGATGATGATGATGATGATGGTTGAGTACGCTCAAGAGAGGAGTCAGAGTCAGACTCAGAGCCAGCCGCGA
The DNA here is from genome assembly GCA_003054995.1 of Aleochara bilineata. NCBI lineage: Eukaryota > Metazoa > Arthropoda > Insecta > Coleoptera > Staphylinidae > Aleochara > Aleochara bilineata. The sequence continues at coordinate 8,070 of NBZA01006809.1, read as the reverse complement.
GACTGCCAGCTATCGAAAAGATGCGAGATTGCCGTGAAGACAACACGCACGAGAATATATAGCATGGAAGAAGACGAAGACCGGTCTGGTCCAGCTAGTATTTTACCATTTTTGATTGCCATGCTGGCCGACTAACTATTTTATACAACACACGTGCATGCACGTTCTACCTGAAGAACCAAAGAAGAAGAAGAAGAATAAGTCTTCTTCTTAGCCTTAGCGTGCGCACAAAAAACCGACCGAACGCAACACGATGTGCTCGCAGGGGACACCGTGAGTGAGTCTGAAGTCTGGACGAGCGCTGGATGCACAGACAAAAAAGTAACTTGACTTCACCATCTACAACAGCCAGAGCCATGCAGCGAGAAATGACGAGGAGCAGACACAAAACGCGAGACACAGACCCTTACAACCTGGTTGACCACTAGCGAGGTATAGAGTTCCTACGTGAATATTTCAGATTTGTAGGAACTTCATACCGTGCTCTTGGATCTTCCAATGCGTCTTCAAGAAGTATGCGACCCTAATACTAAATTCCAGTCTCAGCAAGCAAGGGTTACACATGGATGAATGGCCATATTATAACCTACGTCTAATGACAAACTAGCAAATATTTAATAATCTCTTTGCGACAAGTGAGTTGAGTTGCCAACTCAATCGTCACACAAATCAGCGGAAAACTACAGTGCAGTGCAAAAGTATGGAAGCACGGATGTGCGTTGTTCTTGGGGAATAAAAAGAATGAAAAACGATTTAAAACGCAACACACCACATGCATGGCCAAGTATATGAATCCAACATGCATGTAATGCAGGTAGTAGATGAAAGGTTATATCTGAACTGAACTTTCTTCTTGTGGTTGCTGCTGGTTGTGCACAACCACTACAAACAAGTGCATTGGTTCGACTCAAAGCGGACGTTTGGTTACCTATAATAATGAAAATTATTAGGTGCATTGTTACCAATGCAACATCGAATTGTGAGTGAATGCCAGTGCCGCGAGAATTGCGCTGTTCTCATCTATCTATCCAACCATCCACCAACTCAATTTCTTTTATTCCCCAGTTCAATGCAGTTCTGCCTATACATTTTACTCGGATTTACTCAACAAACGCGGGTACTTATTAAATAATACGCTTATCCTTCTTGTTTTAATGCGATATACCGGGACCAAAACAGAGAACCCTGTGTAATATCATATCATATCATTCGTTTTGTTCTGTTAGTCATCCAATGTCGATGCCATGATTGCACGTTGTATAAATAATTCCATCCGTTTCGGATGCTTTTCAACTCTTTCTTGTTTCTTTGTTCGTCATAGAATGACACAGACAATACTCTACTAAACTGTCAACCAAATGTCATTAATCACACTGACATTACTTACTCTACAGCCATCCAGTCAGCGCTTATGTAATTTCAATTTATTTTATTTCATTTCATGACAATTTTCTAAACGTTTTCCAATTGAAACAGGAAGCAAGAACAAGCAACCATTTAATATGATAATATTTATTTTATTACTGTAAAGCGGCTTCTTATCAGTTACCACTCAATAAAACGGCCATAAAAGTACTGAACTGAATGCGAAGCAAATGACCAAGTAAGTGAGTGTGATAATTAGCCACCGCACACATTTTTAATTAATTGTGTTGTATGTACGTACGTACGTAGGACGTGAATAGGAAACTAATGAACTTATCACTCACGGATAATTACAGAGTATCCCTTTCCTACATGAACCGAACGAACGAACGAACGTAGAGTGCATTTATTGCTCATTCAATGAAATTGTAATTGCGCTGAAATGACAGACGCATAGTTACAGTTAGGCGCGAGCGCGAGTGCGAGTGCTAGCTGCTGGCCCCAACGGCATAGCACAGACAGGCACCTTGATTACATATCATTCATTCATAGCCCAGACTAGACCAGAGGAAAACCACATAGATATAACAATGATTGTAATAAATATTCCTAGGAAAGGTGTGCTCTTACTGCAGACACAGCTCGCTCGCTTGTGCTACGCGTACTCTACTCCACTCACTCTCTTCTAATCTAGTCTAATTGTAACGCGCGGTGCAGATTGCGGACTGAACTGTAATTAATGTAAAATGTAAGAGGGTTATAATCACGTCGGACGTTAACAAGAATCGCTGCTTAATGACGACGATGCCAATGCGCATCGCTTCGCGATGTGCATCGCATCATCGCTATCTCTATTTATTACGTGTGTGTGTACGCGCTGTTCTTTTCGCTGTTGTTTCTTTGACTTATTTAATTACAGCTTTGCATTTCGTAGTGTGGTGTGTGTAGTGTGGTGCATTGCAATGCTGCTTGCCGTTGCCGTGCCTTCCTCTGCTCAATTTCATTTCATATTCAATTCCCAATGCACTCGCGGAGAGAGCAACAACATGTTGAATGAACTTTTCACTCACATGCATCATAATACCGTGCTATGCGTAAATAATAATTATCATTAACCGTCGGTTGTTCCGCGCTGTATTTTGCGTATCACGAACGAACCAACGTATGTACGTGAATGAACTGCTGAACGTACAAGAACAAATAACATGCACTTATGTGGCATTGGATGCACTTGGAAAAAGCACCAACACTAAATTTTCTTTTCTTCGCCTAAATGTTACTTAATTAGTTTCTTTGCCAATTAATTATCACTATTAATTAGATATTCTGTAAGAAGTAATTATTTGTTTTGTTTCATACGGGCGCTTTCTAGTATGTACCTACTTATACATTTCCACTGTTTAAACTTATAGCATTTTCGTTTTACTTTTTGCTTGTTGTTTGATAAATTTGCGTCGCTCTTGCCAGCTAACGAACGAATAAACGAACGAGGCTTGTTTTCCCGATAAACACGTAATATACACGCGAAAATTTTCATATCTACTGAGTGTGTCCGCACAAGAAATTTAAAAATATATATAAATAAAGGAACATTTTTAAGCGGAATGCTGAAGAGACACCTTATATATTGTACAAGCTGGAAACGGTACGTAGCATGCAATCGAAAAATATTTAATACAATCAGCAAACACTAAATACATAAAGTGCAAAACAACACGCCGATTTCTTCGTGCAGTGTTGTTGTGTCGTGTGTCAAAAATTCAAATTGCGTCCACGTCCACCCATCTAGCCAGTAAGTGAGTGAATAACGAGACGAATTTACATGTTAAAAAACGCAAAGCAAGTGCAATGCAAGAAGAAATTCAAATTCGTACCGTACCTACGGTATAATATTGTATATCAAGCACTTCAATGAGTTGTGTATAAATCACTCAACAAAAGAAATGCAACTGCAACTGCAAGTGAACTGAACTGAACGAATTCATAACAAGTGTATAATTTCATAAATTGCCAGCAACCTAAACTCTTTCCTTCTTTTTTCGTTTTGTTTCAGTTCGTTCTCGTTTTTTACATTCTTATCTTAATGTGGGCGAATTAAAGACTAAATTAATACGATAATTATTCCTTCTTTCTGGGGCGTTTTATGAGTATGTGTGCAATTTTACACACATTATAGTTTCACTTCATTCTTCGCCTTTCAGAGGAGATTATTTAAGACCAGTTGCGAGCCGACTGTATGCGAATGCGATTAATGCCCAAGTTAAGAACTGCGACACGGACGCGCCACTATAAAGAACTAGTTAAATTAATTTATGCGCAGAAACGTCCGGAACGCTCGACGGATTATAAATCATGCATATCTTATCTCTGCCGCGGCCGAAGGAGCGAATGCGCGTTAAAAAGATTTGCGTTGCGTTCGCATGCTTGCCGCCTCCGTTCATTGCTTTGCTTCACCTTCCTGTGCCTTGTTTCGTTGCCGTCCACTGGACATTCACATGCCCCAAAAGGAAAAACCAACACCTTAAACATGCCAATGGGCAATTCACCCCAAACAGCGCCAGTACCTACATACATATCTAGGAAAGAAACTCTTCTTTTTCCAGACTAATCATTCATTCAGAATGTTTCCTTGTAGACTAGACTCCACCACTTCACGCAATTCTCTCGCAAATAAGAAACAACTAGGGGATAATAGTTGTTATAAAACACATTTTCCTACTGGCCGCCAGTAATTATCGCGAATCACGATGGTTTTTTGTGCATAAATCGTGACTCTGGCGCTTGCGCTTGCCAGATGCATAAATGCATTTTAAATTATTTTATCACGCAATTTGTACGGGCACTTAAACGTATCCGCGGGGTTAATTGCATTGCACTCGCTGAGTGATAACAGCGATGAATTTGTTATTTTCTTAAACGCGATGACGACGTAAATTTGCGCGAATTTATGAACTGGTTCATTTTTATGGTTTAGCTGCTCGCTTTACTTGCTTGTCCTGTCCCTGGTTGGTTGGTTGGGTAGCAAAACACATATATGTATAACGTAATATGAAGGTACTCCTTTAATTTGTGCATTGAAAAATGGAAAAATCCACAACGTGAGCGCGCATGCGGTGCGTGTGCATTGGCGCGCGAATCGAATCAATAAATAAAAATAAAAATGACGTAACGATGCTTATAATGGTCCATAAATAACAAATTCGGTTCCGTTATGCGACGCCGGCTGAGGCTGACATTCTGCGTGCAATAGAGTAGAGGTCTGCACACGCCTGTTTGCTCTTCTACACCTTTATCTTTTCGTTTACGTACCTTGCTTGCGAATACAAACTACGAACTGGAACTGCAGTCAGTGTCCCGAAAAAGAGAGCAACTTGAGGAAAACTGCTGTACCTTGGCATGCCTTTGATGCGGCCGCCAACAATTTTACGCCGGCGCAGTTTTTGCTCCGCGACTCACTCAATATGCATGCATGATGTGCATACGTCGACATCAACAAACGGCATCGGCAACTAACTAACCATCATTAATATGTGCGTCATTTCATTAATTATCACGCGCCGACAACATCACTCATATCTACATACATACGGAAATAATTGATAATACTTTTTAAGCAGTGACTCATATTATAAGTCATGTCTTAAATTCGTATTTTAAGTAAAGAAAGTTTTTCTACGAACATCTTTTGGGTAGGCCACTTGTTGAATGCTCTGTCATATGTACAAAGATAACCAGAACCTACCATGCATTACATACGCAATGAATTTTTGCGTGCAGTTGCAGTTGAAATGCAGAAATGAAATTGCAGAAAGCCAGTGGCTCAACTAGTGTGTAGTCATAAATGAAATTTCACTTTTTCCACGAACGAACGAGTGAACGAATGCATTCGCAACGCAGGCGAATGGATTTCATTATTGCTCTCTTTCTCTGTGCGCTGATAAATTTGTGGAATCGGCTCCATTACCGTAATTAAACAAGAGAGACTTTTACTTTAGCTTTACCTTTGGGTTGCGTGCATGCATGTATGCAACCAGCTGTGCAATGCAATGCAGTGCAATAAATGAAAAAACAAGAAATCAAGTCCAAAACGAGTAAAAAACTATTGCAAATTAAAATTATTCCACACTTTCCTACTTTGTTGCTAATCATTTCGGGATTTCCTTTGATACAAATAAGCAAATAAATTACCCGCTTTGTTGTTCATGGACGACTGCAATGCGCAATTTTCACATTTTAAGTCTACAAATTGCGAAATTTCCAACCACAGCCAAGCCAAACCAGCCAAGACAAGCTATAGCATTTCTCGTTGCTTCTTTTTAATTGATTTAATTGCAATTCGGCATGTTATGGGAAATGCCGACGACGTGTGCACTGTTTTCCAGAATTCCACTTGCACTCAGTTAGTAGGTATACTTAGTATGTAGTATGTAAGTGTAACAACAAGTCGTCTTTCGTTTCGTTTCGTTTCGTTTCGCGTTTAGCTAAGCTAATGCAATGTGTTTGATTGTTTTTAATTTCCTGCCACAGTTTGTTAGTGCCCTCCGTGCTCACTCCACGCATGCAATTAGAATAATACCAATTAGCCGTTTGAATAATTTGTTGCCGAGTGTAATAATAATAAAAATAGGGCAGCGGCCATTAAGTTAATGATGGCAAATTTGCTATGCCATGCAATGCAATGCAATCCAATCTAATGCAACGAGTAAATATTGTACATAACAGTACATATATATGTACATACATAGTAACACCGCAAGATTACATTACATTGTCTTGTTGCTGTTAACAACTTTTGTTGAAAAAATTACATCACACAACGCAACGTACCAAACATCTCAACTCTTTTCGTATGAAACAGAATTTCTCAATAAATAATGTCAAATTTCCAAGACCAAGACCAAGATCCTGTTACAACGAGTCAAGAAAATTACTACATACTTGGTGTAATGGTTGTAATAAGTGCACGTTACATACTCACATACATATTTTCTCGTTTTCTTCGTTTTCTTCCAGTTACACTGAACAAAGTATAGCCAGCAAGTAAGTAAGTAAAGTGGACATGAAATCAACTTTTCTCCAGCTAAGGTTTCTTCTAAGAAGTTGCTAATTTCACAAAACATCACTTACATTGTAGCTGAATGTGCTGAGCATTGTAATCAACGTGGCAATCAGATTTAATGATTTAATAACCTGATCATTTGTTCCATTTACTTAACTTTAATTATTCGCAGAAAGCGGCAACGATATCGTGGAAACGAACAAAACCGTTCCTTACCATTACCATTCTTTGATCTGCATTCCAGATTATTTGATTCTTTCCCAAACCGCAGAATGTCTTTCTGGCATTGAAATGCATTGAATTCTATTGAATCCGTACGCGCAAGCATATTCTGCGGTTGGTACAATATTGTGAAAAACTGATCGAAATCCACAAGAGCAACAAGCAAGCAAGCCGAAGCGCAAGCACCGAGACTAATAGCAGCAACTTATTTATAATTCTCCTCCACGGCGATAATCAGCACGTTATTAACGCGTCTAATTAATGAAGCCACACAATCGCCGCAAATTTGCCGGTTTATGACTGAACTGCGCCACAAGAATGCATTAATTCGGATTGAATTATTTAGTCGAACTCAAAACCAAAACCAAACCCAAAGCCATTAGCCATAACTATGGTGACAAATTAATTTATAAAAACGTTAAGACCGACCACTAAACTATAACTACGTTCATAAAGACCAAGCCTCGCGTTCGCATTTATTCTACTCTGGCAAACATCAATCTTTCTATGAATTTTTCATTCTTTCTTTGCTTCGCTATGTTCATATAGTGCCTATGCACATACTGAAACTATAAGTGTATATTTGTTCATTACATTGTAGATGAAGGTCCATTATGCTGTCAAGCGCTTGAGAGCCGAAAATTACTCTTTCAAAATATACACATGCGCCAGACCAAGCTAAGCCAGGCCAAAGATTGCGTAAAACATTGAAGCAAGCAACGAATGAAAGCAAAAAAGTATGTGTATGTGCATGTATATTTTTTATTGTATTCATAACAGTTTCCACTCACAGCTGAAGCACAAGCCAAGCAAAGATTGTTGAAGACTGTGAGTGCGCTTGCGCTTGGAGAAGCCGAAACAAAGCCTTATTATGCACCGAAAAGTACCACTTAGAGACGTTTCAAATCAATGGCATTGTATTCGTTAAGCAGAAAGAAAGAAAGAAAGAAAAAATCAGTAATAATAATACAAACATAATGTGGTGGGCTCTGCTCTCCGAACAAAAAATGTAAATCTTGACGAATAATGCAACTTTGTGTTAGGCATCTGAGCTCTGTGGGCTTCATTCGATTACAATTTCGTTTTGATTTTTCCAAGACGTGAAGAGAAGACGCAACCGCAGGCAACGGCATTCAGCATACATTCAAGTAAACAAACTTGAACATAAATAAATATAAAACTACAGCACGAGGTATAGAGTAAACAAATAGTGCAGTGCGTATACCCACATGCCTTGAGTCTGATTCTCAAGTTCAGAGTATAACATTTTCTCCATGTGGGAAATCAATAACTGACTGATTCACAATGAAACACAGAATAGATGATAATCAAATATTACAAACAGTTTCCTAATATTCGCTATAGAACGCGAGATATTTGACTTTACAGTTGCCACTTTTCCAAACCTCACTTTTAAAGGCCAT
>NBZA01006808.1:0-75663 GCA_003054995.1 Aleochara bilineata | reverse complement strand
GCTTGCGCCGAGATGGGCTTGCGCCGAGGTGGCCGCGCCGAAACGGTCGCGCCGAGCTGGTCGCGCCGAAACGTCCCATTTCGCGTAAATCCATCCAAAGCACTGCGATATCACACAATTCAAGACGTACAGTTATACAAAGTGTCCTTCCTTTCTTGTAACAATACGAAAATAGATTAAGATTAAATAGGAAGAGTATTAGATGTATATTATATTATGTCTAGGAAAAGCCATTAAAAGTTAATTTAAATTTTTTAATCTTGAAGTATTTTGCTGAACTGCAAAAAGTAGATTACACTTGAAGTCATAATGCGCGAGTCGAGCGCGATTTTTCGGAGCTCGAGCTCAGCTCCAGCTGAAGCGTTGTAGTTCGTCGCCTTTATGCGACACAATTTCGGCGGTGATGCATGCAGGACAAAGTGCGACGAGCGACCGAGGAAGAAGTGGATGTCGTCGTCGGTGCTTTGTGGCAGCGCACGGGCGCACATTGTATCGCGAGATTGAATGGGCGCACAGGGAAATGAGAAACTCTTATGAATATTGCAGGCAAAGCCGCTGCTTGCGCTCGCGTGTCCTTGCTGTGCTGTGCGCTCGAAAAGTCAGAAGGACAACTACGCTTGTCGTATGTATGGCATGGTAATGGCAATTTCCACAGCACAGCGAAAGGCGGCCAACTCGTTCGGCGTCTCTGAATCATATCGGACGAGCATCGCGATCTGCCCAGAGGGCTAAAGTCAAGAGTCTGACAAGAGCGACAGGACAAATGCTCAGACCCAAGACGACGCGTGACTTAATACGCGGCTGGGATTTACACTTTGTACCGAAACAAAAATGACAAGTTTATTATTATCAAAAGGACGGATTGACCTACATTTTTAAGCTACCCCTAGGGAGAATTTGCATCTACAGAGGGTGAAAAATATCTTAAGGAAAGACTTCAGATAAGGTCAGGTTGCGCGTAAGATACGCACTTTTTCAGGACGTATTTCTGCGTGTTTACACTCGGATCTCCTATCAGCTAACGACCTTCATTCTCTCGCCTGGCGTTGGCATTCTGACATAAACTTTCCGAGTGGCTCATTATGACATGTAAATTACACCTTTTTATGTTGTACGCAGGCGAGATGTACATAGGTATAATACTCTTACAAGGATAAGAATGTTCTACATTTCGTCGTTCGAGTTCAGGTTTATTATTATCTTTAATGTTGTTTATTGCTTTCAGGATATCAAGTCTCCGTCTTGGCTTCTTCCTTCCTTACGAGATTGGATTAACAAGTAAGTTTCTGTCTGGCTTTTGCATGTTTTATAAGAAGGACAAAATTCTTTTGTTATTTCCGGTTGTTTTATGGATGTACCTGCAAGAAGATTTAATAATTAATTGAAATTAAAAGGCTCTTATCAAGTATTAGGCAGTGCACTCGTGTGTAACATGCTGATAGATAGAACATGTGCCCTGCGCTTGCTTGACGTGATGTGAAGCAGGAGCAGGAGCAAGAGCGGCTTTGGCAAATTTATGTTGCGGCGCTGTTGGCACTGTTGGCTGAAACTTCATTAACACTGGCAATGCATGTTCGAGTTTTCCATCCAGTCCATTGAGTCGACTACATTACATGGCTGCAGCCGAGTTGCTAACTCTCCGCATATCCTCATATTCGCGTCGCCATTATGTACACATATTATGTGGAAAACACTTTACGACGTTCCATTATATTTTACTACTCTTGACATTCGCATTCGCGTCCTAGCGTTTTCACCTATTTTATTAACGTCTCGTGCATTGGAATACATTTGATTCCATTTAGCTTTATGTCCCATTAAATCTACTTCTTTGTGCAAAACACACATTATGACGTTCTTCTAATATTAGGTAATCGGTTGTTATATTCAAAGTTATTTAACTTTGTATTTGAAATGGAGATGAGAGCTGGTTGGCTTGACAATGAGATGAGATGAGATGGTGAGTTGGGATCAGGCATGAGTACCTTCTTATTAAACAACGGAAGGCACGGACACAAATGCACTCGACAATGGCTGTCATGTAGTCTATGTAGTGTATCCTAGTCGGTAGACGCGTGCTAAGTGCATATGTAATCTGCTCGTTGGCGCGACATGCTTCGGGCTTTTAATTAAGCTTTCTGTCCGCTCCTTCTCGGACGCGGACCGCACTCACTCGCTTAATATTTGCCCGCTGCGAGCCCGATCTGTGTCATTAAATGTGTCGTGTTGTTGCGACGTCGACGGCCGCGGCCGGGCATCCCGATGTAAAATGAAATGTCACAACTTGTAACACACAGCACCTAATATACCTACGGGTATGTGGCGTTTAGTAGGCAACCCTCGTTCCTCGTTTTTATTAAAGTGGAAGTTTATTAAAGCAATTTCATAGAATACTTTAAAGATCTCTATGTTTACGGGGTTAGTTGGTAATTCTCTGCGAAATTATTTAAGTATTCTAAGGTATCTTAGTGTAAGTGGAAATTAAGTTGTTAGAAAGTTGGTCAAACATTGCTTGAAGCTGCATACATTGGTTTTTGTTTTGTTTTTATTTACGAAGAAAGACAGGAAACGTATTTCTTTTAGATGTAATAAAACGCAGCGACGTAAATCGTCGTAAAATGAACACAAAAGTATAAATAAAATATACGCTCCAAGGTACAGTACTGAGAACGTAAAAAGGGCCTAGACATAAAAGGAGAAGGTTAAAAATACAAGAAAATTGTACTTTTTTCATGCAATATATATTTTCTGTTAGTTTTTCTTTGGCATTTGTCTAAGAAATACTATACATTATAAATATTTCATAGATACATTGATATTGAATTGAAAAAGTTTCATTTTGCTTTTGTCGCGCGTTTCTTTTTATGTCAGCTTAGTTTCTCCCAGAGGAGAAGTTTTGCATAGCCTATCAGTTTCGTTTCCATTCGTTTCGTTTGGTTTGGTTTCCTTGAGTTTAGGTACACTTCTTCTTTTTCTCCATTGTTGAAGTGGAGAGAAATTTATGGCCGATAATAAATTTATGCCATTGAAAAGGAAAACGTGCGGCTGGAAAAAGTTTCCAATAATATTTGAGAAATTCCTTGTGCATATATTGCTGCCATCGCTGATAACGCGCAAATATAATTCCTCTATCAATATTTATCCTCGCCAGACAACAGATATGCGCGTGTCGGAAGGATATCTTGAAATTTTAATTCGAAACGCCACAGAAGAACGTTATTCATCGAACGAGACGTCAGGGATGAAGGAGGAAATGTGAAAAAAGTTGGCCACTTGATGAATGGCCTCGGCCCGTTGAACGCGTTGTGAAATGCAGAATTTTCGATTACGTCCGTTTGTGGAATTCATCGCAAAATGAATGGTGGCGTTTGATCCGGGGGCGCGCGATGCTTGGCATACATAGGTGGACAGCTTGTTCTGTTATCAAATATATTGCCGCCTCCGACTCTCCGGCGACCGAACGTAATAGAACTGACATATCCATATATAATTCACAACTACATACAAAACTTTAGCATTGGTGAAGTATGAACGAAGATTTCCGGTTTCGAATGACAAACGTGTAAAAAGTTTGAAAATAAAAATTACTCATACGTCAAAATCGTACTCAATCTTGTGAGACCGTGTGTGTACTTTGTATTCATCGAAAACGCGGATCACGAGCAAAACAAGGCAAGGCAAACATATTTTATATTTATTTCATATTTGTGGCCGCAAGAGGGATGCTTCCTGCGGTCGGCGCCGGCGTCTTGTTGCTGTCTCTCCGCCGCTCCCTGTCAATGCAATTTCCTCGGCGACGCCGATGTTGAGGTGAGCGTTGTTGGCTGGCGTTATGGGACTTGAGATAATATAATCTGCGATCCAAGGATGACATTCGTGGATGTCGTGCCACCGCCACTGCCACCGCCAAGATCCTTGCCACCTTCTCTCCGCGGAAATCAGACGCGCACACGTCTGTCTGCCTGCACTCGCGAAGTGAAGTGAACAGAAGAGACGAGGAGTTTTCCTCGCGTTCGCCCGACATGTCAGCCTGTCACGGCTTGAATATCGAGTGCTGGACTTTTGCGGCGTGCTGCGTTGACGGCACAAGCGCAAGCAAGCATTCAATCATCGCATCTTTTATATTCGACGTGCATTCGCAATCACGCGTCCTATTCATACCCGCGTCTCTTCCTCCTAATCGAATCACACCTACCACACAAGTGCATTCATGTAGATTATTGCATTAGCGATTCAGTTCAGAATGAGATCATATTTTCTGATTTTTTGCTCAAGTATTGTATGTGCAGAAGCAGAATTATATACTTACTTAATTGTAATTTACAATTGCCAATGGCAATCGACGATAAGCGCGAAAATCTCGGCAGAGCGAAGAGTAATTACCAGTTGCGGACGGTCTTGGCAACTCACCTCAACCTGCAATATTAATCTGATTAGTGCGAGAATCGGGCAGGACTGCGAATGCTAATGCATCATTTTTTCGGCGACGCGACTCTGCGTTATTTACGAGCATGCCATTTATCACCGGCACAGACAATAATTATTGTATAATGGCGATGATATATATTTCCAGAAAGTGCAAAGCACTGCACTGCATGGCACCTACTTACTTCTTATAGATGTGTTTGTTGCATCGGACGCAAGTATCATTCATCTTCATACGCGGCGTACAACAATATTGAGGTCTCCACTGCTCGCCGCTCGTATCTGAAACAATTTCTACAATTTATTGACTTACAGATAAGGGAAGGTCTTCTTGCGCGCGGCAGATGCACGTTCGCCGCATTCATCTCGCGGCCAAACGGAACGAACGTGAACGCGAAGTCGAACGTGAACGTGTGCAATCTAGCTGTACCTACTTAGCGCAATAACACATCTTCGAAAATGTACAACCTCTCAGCGCCAGACTCCGTTCCGTTCCATTCCATTTTCCACCGGCAAAGTATATTTAGTCCTATCGCCGGCAATCGCGATCGAATCAACGCAATGCTCTCAAGTGGTATTCTACGTACACTCGCTTGCGCTTGCCAACTATTTTCGACAGGCGTTTCCGCGACGACATGTACAAGCTAAAAATAATAAAACGCTGAAAATATGAAACGCGACGAAATCGATAATTTCATGTAGCACATTAAATGCGCATTTAATTGCGTATTTGCATCCATTAAGTCTCGTATTTAAATGCGTGTAGAGTGTGCTCTACGCCCATGTAAGAGATACGCTTTCTTCGGATGGGGCATCAATAAAAAGAGCGTATAACGTTGGCGTTGCTGAATACATTCGCAGAATTAATTACACTCATTGCGCACTTAAATAGCGTTTAAATTGCATAAATTAATATGCGTGACCATATAAAGTATGCGACTTTGTATGCACAACTTAATGACACTGTAATAGTCTGCCTGAAACTATTCAAAGAATGCTGAAAAAACAATTTGTAAATATTTCAATTGGTAGGACAAACGCTGCTGGTGCATCCGTGAATGGACTTGTAAGAAGTAACCACTCGCGATTGAGTGATTGATTGCCTGCGCTCAAAGCCGACGAATTGAATATTTCAAAACGTATCCTGTTCTTCTTGCGCACACGTAGCCGCCGTTCAGTTGCCTTGACATTGAGTTTGGCCTTTGGAGACGTGGACTGCTGACGGCTGAGCCCAGCGCGCTTAGCCATTTAAGGATTTATTTCCATGTCGACTCAGTTCATCTTGCGTGCGTGTGGCACCATTGTAAATCTATCGCCTTCATTCTTCGATCTCTTCGGCTATTTTCTGGCGTGTAATAATATTATGCTAAGATTCGTAATTGATCGAGTGCATGTCTGCCTCTGTTTAACCTTCGACTTCTTCACGTTCAAGTGTTCTACTTACTTACTTACTTGGATACTGCATCTATGAATATAGGAATAGCATTCCTGAAATTGTAATCAAATGGATAAATCATGCCCAAATACTGTTTCTTAAATTTTTTCTCTAAGACGATTAACTCGGCGTTGAATTTACATAAATTATATGCACTTAGCGTTCAATTTGTAGTTCGTACATTTGCATCCAATGACCACACACAACGCTTCCTTTCGCCAGAAAGCGTCTCGTGTGAGTCGTGGGTATTTATAGCTGAGTCAGTCCTGCCCGGATCTTCTTGAGTTTCACGTTAATTTGTGTGAATCCAACCAAACATTTCCTAATTAATTAGTTTGTTATACGCAGCCAGCCGGTCGACTCGTCTATCTCGCTGACATTCTTACAGTGCAGTGAGTGGCTTTGGTCTCTCCGAGTCAGCCAATTTCACTAAATTTAAGAAACATGTGACTTTAATTGCATGTCGGCTCCTCGTTTTTTGGACGTAGAAGTGGATGACTATGGAAAGCAAATCCGAGCGTGCGGGTTATTTATGCTTCTTATCGGCGCCATCGATGCGATCTTTACGTACATTTTTCTTATTTGTTTCACAAAGTCATGTCAAGCCAAGAAGTCAGAAATTTCAAACAAAGAAGGGTTTTATTGGTTGCATGTTCAATCTGGCAGCGACTGCAACCTCATTAGTATCTGTTATTATTTCCTGCCGCATGTTCCGCTTATTATTTTCGCGTTGCAACTGAAAACTTCAGAATGACCGACAGTTATTTTCTAATAAATTTCAACTCACTGTCGTGCGAATTTAAATACAAATAAAATTAAGTTTCTTTGTCTGGAAAGAACGTAAAGGAATGGCAAGGTTGTGATATTATTTCAACCCTTTCGTGCTTTATGACGGTCAATATTTTCATCGTAATATCTAGCGTTTATATTTAATATATTCGGATGCATAAAATGCTGAAGTATACCACGTTCACGTTTACGTTTTATGTTTAGGGCGCGTCATTAAATTTGAGTTGACTTGACGCTTGCTAATTGCCACGCTATTCAGTAATCAAATTAGGCCACTTTTTCAGCACCTTCAAAAATATCAACCCTTTTTCTTATAATTTACGTTTACGTGGGATTTGCGAAAGAATAGGTGGATATTTTTTGGGAGATATTAGACGTAATTAATGGACTGTTATTAAAGTATGTACCATGTGGAAAAGTTGGTTGAAAGTACCTAAATTTGTATGCGGAATGCACGTTCGTTCGTCTTTTTGATATTATGTTTGCAGCTTACATGGCATGGAAGTGGGTTTATGTACGTTTTACTGCGCGCAAATAAAAATGCAATAAGACCAGCGATTGACGATGCGTTTTTGACATTCAGTTTTCAACTTCTGGGCTGACCCGGCCAGCGAAGAAGAACTTTTCGTGTGCATGTGTGCTTGCATCGTTTGTTTGATGTCGGCGATAACGCCAGTCTGCGACGTGTTCGTGAGGTTATGCGAATATCGAATGCGAGCCGCCAAAGATTTTGTTTGTCGCTCCTTCTTTGCCTCCTTGGCTGAACTGCGCAAGGATACCGAGCCGAACGGATGTATGCAGTGGACAACGCGACGTGTCATACGTTTTCCAATGTTGCCGTATTTGTTTTGGCCGGATGCCAGCCAAACTTTAAGTTTTATATCACTTTATACAAAGTGTTACCTTATATCTACCTACGTGAAAAGCAAGTGCTTTTCAATTTCAAATGTCAAGCAGATGCTTGTTTAAAATTTAAATTAAATAAAGTATGAGAAATGAGAAGAACGAGGGCATGAAAGTATAAATATTGTGAAAGGGTTTGGAATACAACCCCTTGTTGACGGCGTGCTCATAGCACAAACAAGCAACTTGTTATCTTTTCATGGCGATGCGCACATGTGAATGTTTCATCAATTCGCCGTCGTCGGCGACTGCAATGTCTTCGGCGGACACGGACAGACACCGGAAGAGAATGAATCCAGCCAGCCATGCAGGTTGGTTGGTTGGTGACCACGTTGGCCGTTCCCTGCAGCGAGTGCATTTTATTGCTCGTCTCCGGCGAAATGACAACGCGCGCGATATGGTCCAGTTGGAAACTGCAACTCAAACTGCGCTCAATCTTATTTTCTTCATTGTTTCATTGCTCATACCCATTGACTTTCTTCGGCTACTGCGCCATCAATTCCCATTTTATACACGTGTACGTACATTCCCGTGTACTCTACCTCACGAGATGCACTCTGCACTCCAATCCCAATCCCAATCTTACTCCTGGAAAATGTATCAACTCCAAGGCAGCAAACTTATAGAATACTTGAAATTGCACTTTACTATACTCTTGGCCATATGTTTTGAGACGAACAATCCTCATCCCAGGAACAAAGAACAAAATTGCAGTATAAATTTTGGATCTCCAGTAAGTTTAAGTGGAAAATGTTAAATTTTTAATTCAAATTATGAATTAGTAACAAGGCAATAAGGATTATAATGGAAGGCTGCGCGGAAGCAGTCATGGTTAATTAACTGAATATGAAACTAGATGAGAAATTAAGTGGCTAATTGCAGGGCCTGAAATATTTACGTAGGACGTGTGAATAATACACGAACAAGGTTGGGGGCTGAAGCTCTGTGGCGGAGGCGGCACATGTGTACCGGAAATTGCAAGTTACCAGAGCAGGCGGATAGCCGAGCAGAACAGCGCAGATTTTTGAAACCAAAGCAGCGTGTGCTGGGTATTTAACGGTAGGCCAGACAGTGGTGCGTAAAAATGAAAATGAAAATGTGCATCGGATCGTGCCTAAAACCGCAGCTCGTTTGCGCAAACCGGAAACACGATCAGCAGCAGCAGCAGCAGGAGCAGAATCACGAACGGGGTTGATTCGCTTGCTCACAATGCACGTCCGATGAGTTTCATATTAAATTCGTGCGCTTCCGAGCTTAGTGATTATTTAATGGCGAAATCCGCCGGATTAGGATATTGAAACGTGTCTATTGGGATCCCAGTCCCTTGTGCATGACTGAACCACAGAAATAGGCTTAGCAATCGGCATTGTCACTCTACAAGCCGAATCGCAAGTGCTAATATGCACTTTTATATTGTGAAAATTAGATGAACATACAAGTAATGCCGTTTAAAATAATGGTATGTACATACCCAAACTTAATTAAATTCCCGCCCGCATCTACGAAAACTAGTTGTAATATTCACAAAGTGAATGCGTTTAGACAGGAGTTCCTTGCACGTTCTGGTTCTGCAAGTTGAGTTGACTCAAAGCTATTAACTACTGGGAACTGTGTCCCCAGCGGACCTCGTGCGCCTACGCGTATCTTCCTTGTCCTGGAAATACTCGCAGTTATAGTGGTAGTTAAAGCAATCCCGCCCCGGCAATAGCATCGTAATACCAGTATGCATTGCGCTTGCAGTTACTATGGTATGGTACAGCGTGAACAAACATTGATTCAAAGCAATTTCCGCACTTTTCCCCCTTTAATTAATTAGTACGCTACGAGTAATCTCACAAGAAACAAGAAACAGCACTGGATTGTGGATGCTGGCTGGCTGTTGGCGTCTCGGGCAACCGACACGTCTTCCTGGGTTGGGGTGTCTTGAACTCCCGCATCGCAAAGCGTCAACTGGCAACTTGTTCGAGCGCACACGCCAGCCACAAAGAAACAATTAACGATGAAGTAATTTCGGCGCCCGCAAGTGCGCCATTCGCACCGAATTTCCCATTGTGCACCCGTCCAATTTTTATCTTTCGCATTGTCGCACGATGCCAATATCAGAATTGACGCAACTTGTCGCAAAGTTGCGCGCTGAAAGGAGGGTAGAAATGCAGAACAAAGAGACGGAAGAAGACGATTCAGGCGTAAGGCGGTTGGCGTTCTAATTGAACGTTAAACTTGTGCGATTGATGATGAAAAAGCGTCATCGTCAGCTCGCTGAACAAACATTGTTCAGTACAGCCAAGAAGTTACTGGCTGGTTGGCAATTGGCAATGAAGAAAACATGTTTCTCATAAGTTAGTTTATATACGCAATGAAGCGGACGAGCAGCGAATGAAAGAAACATGCGACGTGCTTGAAAAACACGTCGCCAACGTGTCCAAATCAAGCAGCAGGCAGCAGTAGTGTAGTGTAGTGTAGTGTAGTGCAGTTTAGTGTATAGAAGATCCTTCTTCTTCTTCTGCTTCTTCAAGTTCCCTTTTTGCCAGTTTGCAAAGTTGTAATTAAACTGGCGTACATTTAATGCACCCAACAAAAAGCCAAACAATTACGTCTTAACAAACTAACTTTTCGTCCTAGACTCTTGTCTATCAAAGACAAGAAAAATTCAATGTAAGAAATCAAGAAATCTTGCATTGCATTGTATTTCTCTTCGGTTATGATTTGAATCAAATCATGCAATTTCTAAACCAACATACAATAATAATGCTTATATTATTATAGGTAGGTAGGTATATACTGACATATCAAGACGTTGAAGAAGATTCGAGAAATTTCATGCGAGGATATGCAGTGAAGCATTACGATTCGAAGGAATTGTGTCATTTCGTGAACGAATCACGTAGAAACTCACTCTATGAAAATGTCGAGTCGTGCGCCTGACATATTTTTCTCTTCTTCTTCTTCTTCTTGGTCTCTAGCCTTCGTGTGCGTGCTGTGCTCGTTGCAATATTGTTCCGTAAATATCCATATTCTTGCGACTAGTTACAAATGTTACAAATGTGAGTACGTACGAGCGCCGTGCCTAGCGCTATGTCTTTATTTCTTGTTTTATCATTCAGCGAGCACGACATTCCTTTTTATTATACCGCCGCCGCCGCCACGCTGCACGTATGATGAATGGCGAACAGCGGGAGGAGAAGAAGCATCTTAGAGAATTCATATTCCACGTGTGTGATGCGTACAAACGTACGTACGTAGAGTATGTTTACGTACGCGCAGGATAATGAGGCGCATTACGTGCGTTCTGGATCCTTGCTGTCGGAAGAAAGTAGTCGTTCAAGACGCAATTTTGAATTGAATACAAATTGCTCAAAATAAACGAACGTGCCTGGGAAATAATCGAGGATGAGTAATACATAATTGTGCATCTGCGGAGGAAAGACAGTGAAAGTAGAATATAAACAAACAGGATTAAATTCAATTGGGTTTCAGTTTGTTTGTTTGTTTGTTGGATTGTTTTTAATGAATATAATAAATAACAGCGTTTTGTATCTTAAATGTTTCGACGTTGCCGTTAATTTATGGAAGACGGCGTAGTAATTTATGACGTGTTAAAGGTAATGCTCAATGTACATACATGCATACATACAACGTACGAGCCTCACGTTCCTGCGTGGAGTACAAGCAGGAACAAGTCGCCTGCTCGGTGACATCGTCGAATGCTCTGCTGGAATTCGTGCGGAAGACAAATCGTTGCTGAACTAGGTTTCAAGATTACACCCAAGTGCACATACGTACGAGTACTATACATACAGTACATACTCTCCAACTGTACTGTAGTCTAGGCTAGACTAGACTAGGACTAGATATATTCAAACAAGTTTCATGTCTTTGAAGACCGGACAGAGAGACAGTCGCACGTCTTTGGTCTTTATCTTGATCTTGGAAAATGTCACAAACATTTGAAGAAGCCTTCGATTGAATTTCATGCGTCATTAATTGATGCACGTGGGCACGGGCACATGTGAAGAAACCGTTCTATCGCAATTTATGCACGTGGATTACGCCGCATTTGTCCGTAAACGACTTCCAGTTTTACTTCAGATTGATAACTGCACGCGGGCCTTCCGCATTTATGCGCGGCTTTATGATCTTTATCTGCGCAGTTATTGCGCTGCTTGAGCGTCATTAAAAATGCGCATTACGTTTTTAAACAACGCCGATTAATATAGCTATAATCATGAATCAGTCTTAGCGGACGACGTTAAGACGCTCAACGACTGGCTTAATTAATTAAGTAAAGGTTAATGTTCCTATTTGACTTTTTATGGTCATTGCTTCATTCCCGGTTTACAGTACATACCTACCTATAGACAAGTTGATTGATTAAAAATTAGTTACTTAGTTGAACTGAATGAACAAATTGCATTAAAAATTGAAAAACTGAATTGAATCAGAAAACCTAAAATAATTGTCAGATACACGCCACCATTCATTGAATAATTAATTTACCTCGGGCCGGGAATGGCGTAGCTGTAAATTTTATAAAAGTGACGTTTTATAGGAATTTAATATAGAAATATGCTGGACGTAATAAATCGCGTCGTCCGAACGGGCAGACCTCTTAAATCAAGCATTTAAATGTATAACAATGATTCATTATACTCCGCATTAGTGATAAACCAAAATCCGTACACACTCACTCGCGGCATGCATGCATTATGTATGCTTACACGCTTTGATTGTGTGCCTGGTATACACTTGAGGCATTAACCGGTTGTGCAAACAAACCAAACACTGAATAACATTAAAACAAAGACCATAAAATATATTTGCACGTTGCATGTTTTTACATTCGCATGTTCCGCTCAGCATATTAACTCGTACACGAATTTATTGTTATTGATGGTGCCCCTCGCGCCACACCACGCCAGGATAAAATTTGTACAGAGATAAAGAAATGATGAGTGATTTGGGCGGCTAGCGGCTGTCGTATTTAATTATTAAAGATGCAGGCAGGCTCTCCAATTAAACCGCGGTGGGGTGTTGGACGAGTGTGTCTCCCGTTGCAGTTTTAATTGGACGCTGTTTCGTGATTTGTGCCCGTAATCTTATTATATTCTATGGGTGTACAGCTCAAGAAGCACAAGATACTTATGGCACTCGCGCGGGGTGCTTACTTATGTGTCCTCCTCCTGCGATTGTAACATGAAGCAGGAAAGACGTTGTCGTAAAGCAAAAAGCCACCAAGGAGCAGACCAAGCCACAGCCACACAGCACACTTGCAAAAGGGCGAATTAAATATAAATCGCCACGCAGTCGGTGGCATGCTTACTGGCGCGGCGCACCATGCACGACTCTTCTTTTCTTTTCTTTGTAACTCACTGTCAGATCAACCACAAAGCAATATTTTTATGAAATGTTTGCACGTTTGCGAAAAATATTAATTGCTCGAGGCGTTTAGTTATATTGTTTGTATCAGTTGAAAGCGACGAATGGAGAGTGGAGAGGACACGTGTGGTTGTGTTGAATGAGTCCCATTTGTGGATCGGCGGGAATGCGGCTTGGGAATTGTGAAAGCATTTGCAGCGGACACATTTCCGCGCTAATGAAGTTTGGAACGCGTTGCCAGCCACTAGGCAAATACTATTCGAACAAAACTGCAGTCTTAATTAAATTTAACGCAAAAAAGTCCATGGTATACTAGTGATCTCTTCAGCAAATTGCACCTGAAAGTGCATAAATCACCAAAGGAATGGTTTATTCAGAAAGTTTTATTGTTGCTCCATTTGTTTAACACTCGGTATTTGTATCTTCCGGCAGTTTGGCTAAAACGTTCGGACATTATTATAACCTTCACAAAGGGACTGCAAATGGGGATACGAATGCCAGTGTGCGCTGAATGAGTATCCCTATCTCTCATCCAGTTAGTTTATTATAAAATTTGCAGCGATTATTATATTTCAAGGGGAAATGCAGCCAACGCGCAGTGCTGTTCTGAAAATGCACTCAAATCTTTGTCGAGTTTGCCTTTTGTGTGCCGTCCACTGGCAAAAAGGAAACAAATCTACAAAGATATGGTTTCCAGGAGCACAGAAGAATTGATTTGAAGGAAAGCGTGAAATAAATCGATTCATTAAAACCAACTCGCCTCGATAAGCAGACCCATTAAATTCTAATTTATTAATAATTTCCGGCGCTTCTTCGTTGCAATGTGGTCTCGTCTGCTGTAGGATACTACTAGGTAGTAGCAGTTGACGGCTCGTTTCTTAATTTGGCAGCATCCGTGTATTTTTCAGGGCGTCACTTCGCTTCAGAGCAGCAAGGACATTGTATGCGCTCAGCGAAGCTTGGAGAGAGCGCAGCGCGTTCCAAATCTGCGACGACGATAAGAAAATCCAATTACATTTCGCTCGTCGTTTGTCGTATTCCTGTCGCAGTATCACTTTGCAGGCGCGTAGATTTACTTATTTCCACTCGTCGCATACAACTCTTTGGATTCAGACTATTCATTGCAGCATTGAATTATATTTCAATGCCTGTGCTATTTGAAAAAGTATCATTCTCCTTTCCCTTGTACTATTTTACTCACTCATTATTAGTAGCAGTGGCACACGAGTAAATTTTCAGTGACAGGTACAAATGCGTGTTATCCTCCCATCGCGTCCAATTGGACCAAAAAGGTTTCCACATGTCGTGAAGCAACGCGAGCGCGAGCGTAGCATAGCACGGCTTAAAGTGGCGTGTGGCATAGCATGACAATTGCACGCGTGTGCTGTAGTATGTCGGAGGCGGCGCGGCGGCATGTGTGGTCGCCAGGACGCGTCAGGATGTCGCTGCAGCTTGATGCTGACGTGTCTGGCGGATGCGGTACTCTGACCATATGTACAATACCTGCTGCTAGTACAGCATCCTCGCCATGCCTTGCACTGCCTCCAACTCCTCTGTGTCATTCCCCATGAATGTCTTTAAATGCCACCCAGACTTGCAGCATAAACTGTGTTTATTTTTGAAAAAGAGAAAGGAAACACCTGGGCAAATAGATAACATGCAGTGCAAAGCGACACGAATTAATTAAAGCCATTCGTGAGGGATGCACCCTCGAATCGAATTGAGTTGGATTGAATTGAACGGACGTGTCATCTGAATAAAGGATCAGCGCCTGCAGTTAATTTTTTATCCATTCGCGTTCCACGAAAAATTAATAAAGGGAGATTAATGCGCACACATGTCATTCGAGAATATTTGAGATATTACAGAGAGTGTGTGTGGTTTGGTGTGGCTGAAGAACGAAATTAGAAATACACGCTACGACGACCCTACATAAATCATAAGCGGCTGCATGTTAAAATAATACAAATTAGGTTCATTTAACAAGCTAAGCCCCGAATAAGCTGCCGCTCAGAGATATTTTTAATTCTTCTATGTCATGTCATGTCAGTTCCTTCCTTACTTCTCTCGATACTTCTAAGTTACTGATTATAAGTTATGTGCTTGCGTTATGACATTTGCCATACGTAAGCTTTAATATAAAAGGGAAGAAAGATCTATATCACTGTCAAGAAACCTATAGTCGAGTGACGATGATGGTGCCGATGCGACTCAAAGAGTAATAAGATCAACCCCTTTTCATTTAAGTGACAATTCATGGCATCGTTAAAATAAAAATATCTCTGGATGAAGTTCATTCCATTGATGTAGGGCGTGCGGAGATGTCATCGTTGAACATTTATTAACAGGCTATTAAAACGATTACAACCGCCCCGTGAAACGGGAGTGGAATGAAATGCAGCAGAAATTCAAGAAGTCTGATAGTCATCTTGAGACTTGTGTCACATATTACGCCCAATTTGATAATTATGTTTTGTTGCTTGTTAAGCTGCCTAGAAAAAATTCTGAGTAATTCTTGGTGAGCACAAAACATCATTCCGATTTGTTCTAATTAAATTTTGCGTCGAGTAATCCGCGCTGCGCGCGTTCTGATTAAATGGCAATTACTGGAAGGGTATCAGGGGGATTACCGACTAATGCCGCGTAAATAAGGCCGGTCTGCCGCCACCGCCACTGCCGCCGACATAGAACATTGCCGCCTCCCCCATGTACGTACGTATCAACGCAAATCCGTGTCCGTTTTATTTCTGCCGCCTCCAGAGTACAATTCCAAGGCGGTTGTGTATCCAATTAAGCAACAACATTCAACATAGTGGTCAGAATGACCAACTCATGCCAAGAACAAAAATACCTAGGGAGTGACGTAATATTGTTTGAAATTGTGAATGATCACTTATCGAGCGGTCTGACGCGCTGGAAAATAAATTATCATTAAAGTGGAAGCACTGCGAGAATGCTTTATTGGCCAATTTAAAGTACGTTTCTGTGCGCTGCGCGGCTCAACGTTTCCTGGTCATAACTTATGGCTCGTTACTAATTGATGACGGCTGCAAGGGAAGCCAAAGGTTCAGGTGGTTTTCAGGCGTTTTGCTCGTTAGACCCGTGCGATGCGATGCTGTTTGTTTCTTTGGTCCAGTGGGTGGGTGGATTGCTGTAACTAATCCGCCTTCGCACTTTGTCTTCTCTCAAAACTCAAACACTCAGTATTTCGTCCAGTGATTAATAACAAATACTTTTCGTTGCAGGATAGTTTCCTTGAATCAACACTGGAAACTTCCTGATGAAGCCAGAGGGTGAGTACGCTATACTAATATTTATCCATTAGCCCTTATACCTTT
The DNA here is from genome assembly GCA_003054995.1 of Aleochara bilineata. Classification (NCBI taxonomy): domain Eukaryota; kingdom Metazoa; phylum Arthropoda; class Insecta; order Coleoptera; family Staphylinidae; genus Aleochara; species Aleochara bilineata. Next base: position 59,397 of record NBZA01006808.1, on the reverse strand, counting down.
GAAAGTCCCAGGAAAGTCCCAGGAGGGAAGGAAGGGTAAATCCTTCTTGACCAGTGATCAGTTTACGTCCTGCGCATTTATTATATTTGTCAGAATACATGTTATTTGTACCTACATTTACAATGGCAAAGTGGTTTCTGGTTATGGTTTCAAAACCGCACAGAAGTGTGCAGAGTTAATTAGAAACAAACGCAATTGACAAGTGATTACATATGTGCATGCAGCATTGACAGCGGAAGCGACAAAGAATCAAAACCAGAGCACTGACATAACATAACATCCTAGTGGGTTTATTGATCCATGGATACCCTACCCACGTAACATAAAATCATAAAATATGCCAACCGATAATGCGGGCTCAATGCAATAAATTGTCAATAATTTGCGACAAACGGTAGCGCAGTGACGTACTCGACACATAAATATGTTATTATTTATATGCGCATAAACGAGGAGCGCAACCACAAAGATGGTCGTTGCGCATTTATTTATTATTTAATATTTATGGCCATTGCGTATAAACGCCGATTATTTATGGATATTTATTCAGCCCGTGAGAAGTCATCTTCTGCCTTCTTCCTTCTCTGCTGCTTCTTGTTCGGTCATCCGAGAAAGAATTAATTTCAGCTCAACGACAGTTCTAGTTTTTTGTCTTCTGATAATGAAATCGTTTATGCACTATGATAACTGCTCTGCACTGTGTGGCTGAACACAAATAATTAAATTCAGCAAATGTATGCAGGAAGCAAACTGAGTGGAAACTAACCAACCAACCAACCAACCAATCTAACAGGCGACACGATGTACGAGTATTCGCCAAAGAGACACACTCGCAATCGCAGTCATACCGAATTTGTTTACATTTGCCTGCAGGTGAAATGTTTAATGAATAGTTAGATGCAATGCGATGCGAATGCACCGCAGCAAATTACAAATACAATTAAGCCGTAATTTTCCAGTTTATAGCCTCGGCCTTTATAATTAAATCTAAACACTGCGATTGGATAATTGATCAGTGTGTAATGGAAATGAATTATCTAATGTGTGACTAATAGGAAAACGTCTACCGGCCAAAAAAGTGCATGCAGTGCAAAAACCACAAACTGTCAGTGGTAATAAGTCTGACTCGTAGCATGAAAAACCGCATCCATTCGAATCCAATTTGCGCAAAAGCGCATTCAAACATTAGTCTGGCGGCGGTCGCACTAATAATAGCAATACCAGTGGCAGTGGCTGTTACACTACCGGTGGCGGTGAAAATTGTATTAACATTAATTAGATTTCGTTGCATTTTTAAATGCCAAATTGGATTTGCACATGATTTCATGTCTGCGCGGCGCGGCGCGGCGCGGTGGTGGAAATGCTGTTAACTTTTGACTACTTTCAGTTCAATTAATTCCGTCCGGGAGTATTTTCATCAGCGACCTGAAATTCTCATTAATTCTTACTTAATTAGCGTCGAAGTGGCTCCTGCCCGACTTCTGACTAGTGTATATTTGCATCATTGGCATGTAAGCATGCCATTAGCGCAAGCGCAGCGCCGAGTGTGGCAAGCAATCGGTGCTGTTATTACTGGATGTTGCCCAAAACAAACACGCTTAATGAGTAAACAGCGTCGCGTTTATCTATGACAGGCGAGCGGCGTGCATTTAATCATCTCATCTCTAAGCATCGTGTTCATCGCCGCTTGCAAGTCAGATACATGTCGAAGAAGCGTTCGCCTGCTTGGCGCACGAGCATCACTAGCAGATAATTAATAAATGCGGGATGGGATCGCGTTGTCTGTGCGCGGCGCGCATCATTAATCAACAATTAAACCCGAAGAGTTGACGCATCGCAACCGCGCTTGTGCTTCTCGCCTTTCAGCGCGTTCTAGGCTCTTGCCTAGTCCTTTAAGGATTTGCTAATATAGCGTGTGATTGTGGGCTAAGTACTACTTAAGCTTGTGCTGATTATGAAGTCAACGTGACGTGAATGGAATTATTCAGCGAATGATAAGGCTTTATGCATTCCGAAAATGCAGCACGGCACTTGTTGAAACTTTATAAAATATTTATACAATTCTATTATTACTGAGGCAACAGACTGACTTGACTGTCCTCAGGTATAGGTATGTTTATTTATTTATCTTATAAGAGAAATCTTCATCTCAATCACGAACTTTTCAATCATTACCTCTTATTGACGTCTACCTTGCTTGGGTGTGGAAGAATTCCCTATCAAAACATTTCGACGCATGTCGAAAGCCCTCAGGATAATTAAGTTCTGACTCGACAACAATCGTCGCTGACACCCGTTAATACAACAATCGAATAAATTTCGCGAATTCCATGCGTGCTTGTGGCTGACAGCTTTTGGCTTGATTATGCGTCTAAACCAGGGATGAGCAACCCGCGGCCCGCGGGCCGCATGCGGCCCGCTTGATAGGTTTATGCGGCCCGCCAAGCATTTATTGTGACGAGTTATTCATTTGTTAGCGACTTTTTTAAACATGCAATAAGAGCTAATGGTTATTATAAATAAAATTTTGTAAATTAGCACATTATGTGCGGCCCGCATAACATTTTGAAACTTTTAGTGGCCCGTTGACTAAAAAGGTTGCTCACTCCTGGTCTAAACCAACGCAAAGCAAAACAACGTGAAGTGAAGCCTCTTGGGCAAACAGCTAAGTATATATACCTAACAATAAGTTAATTTCGCATCGGCCGAAGCAGAAGCAGACACGTCGGATGTGACACTCGACTCATACGGCGGATGTGAAACTTTATAATAATGTAGACGCGGCCTGATTGTGGGTAGTTTCGAAATTAATCTGCTTGAATGATTTAAGCGCAGCGGCCAAAAGGTGCATAATAAAAGTTTTACGATTCGGCTGCGTTGTCGGCGGCGGCAGCACCCTCTTCGATGTTGTTTTGTCCAGTCAGGCCCAAGCGCATCTGTTGACGCAAAGCCATTAAAACTCGTGCTTAAAATTAAAACGCTAACGATTGTTCTAAATATGATCAACGCAAACTATAATAAACCCTTGCGTAAGCGAATACATTTTATATTTTCAGCCCGACAATACCAATACCAAACGAAACCAAGGTAAATAAAGAACAGCTACCTACAGCTAAGAAAATAAACATGTTTGGGCTACTTTATGCAAACAGAACGAAACAATAGCACAGCACAGCGTAGTAGTTGTATAAAGAAAGGTGAATTTCTGCAAAGCTTGTGGTTGAATGTTCATCCAGTTCGGGCCAGGATCGCTTTGCTGCGAAATACAAGCCTCGGACTAACAAAACAACCAGTGAAACGCGCATTAGAAGTGCTTGGGTGCGTGGTCGGGTGGTCGGGTTTTCCACGTGTCTACACTTTTCCTACAAGGCCAGGCAGGCAGGCAGGCTTGCTCCTGTGCATTCACTGTCCGACTAATCTAATTCACTTTTCCACCAAAGGTGCGCTCCTACCCAGTTCGCTGCAATTGCCGGCGCGGCGCGTGCATGATTTAACAAGCGCTTTGAGGTCCTGCGTCCGGGCACTTGCTAGGAAACTAATTTCGCGAGCACTGCCATTGCCCGCCGCCAGGTAAATAAACAAAAGTCAACAAAAGCTTCCGTTTCTACGCCGGCCGCGGCTGCGGCGCTACGGAAAGTGTTGTGCTTGTTTATAGCGCCAGCCGAATTGCTCTTATTTTATTTTCGCCATGCAGAGTTTCAACCACGTACGGGTGATTGAATCTCTAGGTAGAGTTCTTATACAGGATGTACAAGCTAAGCTAAGGTAAGCTCTTGGTGTATTCGCAATGAATTGATGTCAAAATTATTGGAAAAACGTTTTGAACGTCCTGTACGTTCGCAGCGGAGAAGCGCAACAAGAGAATTCACTATCGCTTCCAGGGATGCTCGGCGAGCTCTCAGCAGGATGTACACTTGTTTACTGAATAATTAATCAACGAATGTCCTGTTCCGGATTTTAATGCCTGGCCTAACTTGCTCTCTGCAAATACAAATTGCTGCTGCTCGATGAATAATACACGTGTTAAATGCATTTTATATATGTTTTGCAATTTGTACCTGGTTTATTAATTTACACCTGTTTAGAATTACTTTTATTGAGTAGTTTAAGAAAAGGGATATAATTAAACAAATAGGAAGTGTTTTTTGTGGATTTGTATAAAAATCGAAGTGAACTGAAGGCTCTGAGGCGCCAAACCACATTTCGGTAAAGGAAGAACAAGAACAAGAGCAAGCACAACGTCCAAAACGATCGGACCCACACTTTCGGCCATTGTTCGACTCGACGCCGTATATAAATTATTCCGGCGAATAAAGCAGAACGAAAAAATATATGTAATAAAAGGCGAAGAAAAAGGAATCGAGTACTGCGCTCCACTCATTCTGACGCTTCCTCCATGCCTTGCGATGCGATGCGACGCGCTGCGCTTCTTCAGCTCAGTTAGCATTTGTATGTATGTATATGTATGAGATACGATTTTGGCGAAGAGGTGCATGTTCATCTTTTGCGGATTTCTTTTATATTCGCGCACCTTTGTCTTCGCAATTGTTTGCTGGGAATTTATTTCTACTCTTTCTCCGCGCCTGCTTGCTTCTTTTTTTATCTTCTTGCAAATTTTCATTTATTTATTACTCACTCGCGTCGTGCCAAGCGTTTTAATTTATGCATGGATTTTAAACCATGCAATGATTGAATGTAATTAAAATTAATACGTTTATCTGGAAGGCATTCAGTCACTGTCTTCTTTGGTCAACTACCCAGCTATTAACTCTCAGGAGCGAAGAACAGACTGAAGCATGTCATATTGACTGCCCAGGGGCACGTTTATCGAATACTGAATACTGAATATTGAACCAAACCAAAGCAAAGCGATGACGATAATTGTCGGAGGATTTTTTATTACTTACGTTCATTTATCGTACCTACATTATAAGGGATGTGAATTATTACAAGCACAGCAATACGATTATATTTTATGACCATAACCATGCGCTAGAATTTAAGGAAGCATTCGATTTCTTACAAGAATTAATAACAATATTTTAATAACCAGCGTCTAACACCAGAGGCGAGACGATTTGACTGCCGATCGTTATCATTAATGAGCAGCAATATGTAATCATTCTTGTTATTCATAAATCATCGACGTATAAAAATTCTTCCGTCTTCGGTCATGTATGTAATGGAAAATTCTTTAACACTTTGTATGCTGAGCGTCTATAGGTTGTAATATTAATACCATGACGAGTGAGCAGCAACGTCAATTCCTGTGTAATTATTTAATTACACTCTGCGCGGCTCGGCCGAGAAAACGCTTAATTATTACTTGCTGATTACTGGCAGACGCGTGTCTGTCGCGAACTTGATTACAGTGAGTGGTAGCATTATGATTATATTCGCACCAGTCTTCGCAATGACATGGTGTGGTGTGGTGTGGAAGATGAAATAGAGCAAATGAAAACAAAACTATACACACATCTAAAGGCAAAACCATAAGACTCCAAACCAATTTTCGCAAACGCGTATTACACTTGATGAACGCCAAATGAGTTTTCCCAATCAGCAGGAGCAGCAGCAGGCGCTGCTCAGCGTAGCGTTCGTATAAATTATTCACGAAGACGTCACACGATGATGGCATTATAGATCTTTGCCAGGTTTAATTATAACGCACGTACGATTCACCGCTTCAGCCAGCGCTGAAGATAATGCATGAGCAACGAACAGCGCCGGCATAAATTCAGCTCAGACTCACTGAAATTCAACATTATACACGAACAACCTTTCGCAGACATGCCCTGCGGAAGGAAAATCTAGTTCACGTTGAGTTGCTTGCCTTTTTGTCTTTTGTACTCACCACTCACTACTACTCACTTCTTTTGATCTAATAATAACAAGCGCAAGCACAAGCGCTTTAATATCCATGTGAATAATGGGAGGAAATTAAGAGTAATGACCATGTGAAAATTATTTGATGTGACTGTGAGAAATCGCCTTTTAAATAGCATATAATATCTGAGCTATTTGTGAATGTTTGAATCTTTTAAAGAGAAGTTTAAGAAAAAAAATAGCGCCAGGTAATGTAATTAATGTTATTAAGAAGTAACGCCCGTAATTCGTTTCAATTAACGCGCATAGTTGCTCTCGCCCGTTATCTGTTGCATTGCGCGAGCGAGTTTTTGCAGCATCGCATCGCATCGAGTCGAGAGCATCTTCAGGTCGTTACCTGTCGCTCTTCGCAAGGCTCAAACATACGCTCCATTGTTGTAGCTGAGCTGTCCTTTCCTGTCCTGTCCTGTCCTGTCCTTTGGCAGTGGCAGTGGCAGTGCGCTTTTTAATGCGCTCGATGTTCGTTATATATTCGTTTGTTCACCCCGTGAGTAGTGCGTACGTGAAGCGTTTGCGGAATTATTCGGAGCATTCGTGGCATCGGCGCGCCGATCGCTGAAGATGACATCGATGAGAGCAGCGCGATCGTTTCGTCTTCATATAAAAGTACTTAGGCATTGTTAATGTTTTTATGTGCGCGCTCGCAGCGCTGCACGTAGAGCTGCGCTTTTTCAGCGCGGCCCGCTGGAAATATGCAATTGGAAGTTATGTCACTCGCTAAGAAATTATTTCCATCGTTGCCGAAATAGACGTTAAGGTAATCGCTTTTTGTGCTCGCTCCGCTTAATAAACGTCGTCATTTCGAAGGATTAATTTGATTTTTATTCCGGCCGCTGCTGCTGCTGTTCTGGTCGCTCTGAGTGCATTGATCTCATCACATAAAGCAATGCTAATGAATTTATTTCATTTCATTTCTTCTGCGCTCTGCGCTTAACGTTTCACGGTTTGAATGCAAATGCCAAACGTTGAAGGCGCGCATAACTTTTCCCAACTTTTTCTCAACTTTAAACTTTTAACTTTTAACTTTCGCAGAACTGGGCCGAGCAATTAGCAAGCAGCCGGCGATTAACGATATGGTTGTAGTTGCAAGTTTTGCCACTTACGAAAGAAATTCCGCAAACGGAATTGAAGAAATGCAAAGAAAAGAGAGGAAAACAAAGGCAAGAAATAAATGCGCGTGTGATTTGTGTAAGTACAGTTTTGGAACAGTTGTCCTCGCGTTGTTCGATCTACGAAAACTCTCGCGTAATTAGCGTCGATTGTGCTAGTGCATTCAGGCCGAAAATTACGAGTACAAGTTGTAGAGAATGTCTCCTGGGCAAAGCGACGACAAGAAATATTTGCGCCACATCAATTTGTGCGAGATGCAAAGTACGCTCGGTGGCTGCTTGGCAGGCACAAGAAACAACTGTCTGACGATGGATGCTCCTCAGTAAAAAGCGCAAGGCGGAACAGATGAAAGCGCACTGACTTTGAGCAGCCTTCCGATAAAACTTAAACTAATTAATTTGTCCATGTGGAATGAGCGAGCGAACAATAAGAGCAAGACGAGCATTATCTAATAGCTTCTGTGCTCCCACTGCGGTTGCAGCCCGCAGTCGGGCAATAAACCGCTTCGCCAGCTCCATAATACAAGTAATACGGCGCAATTTTTTGTCACTTAATTTATTGCACGCTGCAAACAAACGATGCATCGACGTGCGCTTCTTCTTCTTCGTCGTCGTCGTCGTCTTGGAGCGCGTTTTGTATGCGCGCACCAGCACGTCCTGCGACCGTCAGCAGCCGTATGAAGCCCAGCAACACGCCGGAAAAAATTACAAGCACTGGGACGGTTGGCACTGAGTAAAGTAAATAAATGCTGTTTGCACAGACAAGAGACGACAATGCACAATTTATACACTGCCTCGGCCCCAAGAACACCCTGTACGTGAAATACAAGTCCTATGTGGAATTAAAAAGCTTGCACGAAGGGAAAAAGTGACGACAGTGCGCGCTTTAATGGGACAATAATATAAAGATGGTCACTCAACATGTACGTGTTCCTTGACGTCGCGCTCGCCGGAGTACTTCTTGTGCGCATTGCGTACACGCTTCGGCCGGAGGAGAGCAACGTTTGCCTTTCCCGTGTCCATTATCTGCGCACCCGATGCTGGAATAGTAACATATTTGTCGATGTTGCATCGCATCGCAGCGCAACGCTGCAGAGAAATGTTTATAAAGCATTGACGCGCCAAGAGAATACAATTGCCAGCCGAGAGAGTAAGTTATAATTTATAAAATAATGTCAACGCTAATGGTTATAATAGTGCGTTTAGTTTGGAGTAAATGTCCCTATGCTGTACTATACATGCCTCGCTTTCAATAATATTTTTTGCCTTTCAACTTGCCATTGCTATTGCTCTCGCCTTGCCATTCAACGACGTGGTGCAACTTTTTGCGACTAGTGCCAGCTGGATAATGACCATTTTTATAAATCACTCCTTTATGGACATTATTCTTTTGTGCGTGTCTTCGTATGCAACCAAAGAAGCTAAATTATTTAAAGTGATGCTTTACTAATGATTGTCATTACGTGCAACAAGGGTTGCCAAGGTTAACAACAAGTCTTTTTATACAGGATTGACTCAAGAATTATAAACTCAAAGAAGCAGACAGTTTTGAATTTATGTTTGTACTCGTATTTCATTTGTTTCCTGTGGTCACTGTGAGATTGACTATAAATTCTTCGATTTGATATTGTCCACTCGATTCGCTAGGATTGCAACTCAGGATTCTGGTTTTGTATTTATTTTGTATTGTATTTCCGGCTTTTCTTAGTTAACCTCCTGGTATATCTGCAAAGCCTTGTGTTGTTTATCCAGAGTAAGCAACTTTCTTCTTCCCAATCACATAAGAAATCTGTTGGTCTCAGTGCGACCAGCACTCCTTCTTCGCTGAACGCAAATAGCAAAGCGACAGGACGAAACACACACGATTTATTATTCCGACAGAGTGTGCACTTACTCGTACATCGTACACACATGGCTATAGATCAGTAGCAGAGCTGAGCGCGAGTGGCTCTCGGGGGCGGCAAATGGAGCTAAATAAATTTGTATCTTTAGAAAATCCTTATCGAATTAAGTTTCCCCTCGGCTGTGACATCGCTTCGCTTCGCATGGCATAGCGGGGTATCGCATAAGAGCAAACCAAAAACGTGCACCTTTTTGCTCTGCGAATGAATTCACCAAGATTACCCGGCCAGGAATCTCAAATCCTGAATCCAATGCGCTGCGCTGGCAGCGTCTATAAATTTTTTCGTCTCTTGCTCTGCTTTCCACAGAATCGGAAGCGTATTTGAAATGCAATCGTCCGGCTGGCTGGCTGAAGCAAACTCAGGCTTTTAATTCACGAAATTTACGAATGCGATGGAAAGCCATGGAAAGCGTATTGAATGGAAAGCGTATGAATCCAATTGCGCAATGGAATATTCGCTGAAATGCATTCGTGTGCGCTTGCGATGCTGCGTATAAAGTTACTACAACAAAGTGCACGTAGCCAGTTCACGTTTTGAAAATTTATATTTCGGCGTGCATTGAGTGCAGTTAACGTGCAATTTGCACGTGTGCTGCGTTTCCGCAATTGTCGACATTCAATCGACCTGAAATTGATTATCGACTTGCTGGCTTCGCTTCGCTTACCTAATGCACGCCAATGACAATCTGGAAGTTTAAAAGAGTTTCTTGAAAGATTCTAAGAAATATAGTACACAGAAATAATTGAAAATGATTGAATATGCATGCGAGAAGAAAGAAATCACTTGTTCAACAAAGTTCACGACGGACGACGTCGTGGCGCGCGCGATATTGAAATCCGGGAATTGAAGAATCGAGGGATTATTATACAAACAGTTTGATGAGAAATGCTTTTTTCTTCGTCTTCGAATTCCCATTAAACTTTTAATGAATTTCGTTTTTGCATTGAGCAAACTCGCTGCTAAGACGTTATGCCATGTCTTGGTATGGCATGGCACGGAAAAAATAAACGAACGCATTGAAATCGACAAGAAATCACAAGCCACGGCCAAATGAAACGAAGAAAAACCGCCCGCGTCGTCCGATTACTTCCGTGACCAGCGAGAGCAGCTTCGAAGTTTTCTGCGTCTCTTCTCTTGGGCGCATTTAATCTTACATCGAAATTTCATTTCAACATTCCCAATGTGTTTTTGTTGTTTATTTGTTCTCTAATTTCTTACCCCTTTTGTTGCTGTGTAATTACGTATTGCGCGTTATAGTTGTTTGAAATTCTTGAAAGAAATTGCAGACTTCTTAACAATTTTCCTTCTTTTTTCTAGGCTTCAAGTGAAGTCACTAGGCAACGCAGTACAATACATACAGGTATGTGCGCACGTTTTGCGGTTTCGCCCAATTTCAATATTTAAATTCAACTTTTTTGCGTTGTTTCTTTTTCTTCGAGTCTGGTGTTGGTTTTTCGTTTCTTATTATTGTCGCATGTGCAATCCGAGTGGCAAGGCAAGCCAAGCTGGCGGGCCCGCGCGGTTCGGAATGGAAAAACCAACGAAAACTCAATTTGCAGTATATTTGCAAGCATGTCAGACGGGAATTTATTTAAATTATTAAACATCCACACGGAATCTCGAAGAAAAACAAAACAAAATAATGTCTTAGAATATCATAAAGCGCCTGCAATATGGATGGAAGTGGGTATGAGGTAAAGCAAATTTCACGTAAATTGAATCTTTTGAACTAAGTGCATCATCCATTTGAAGCAATTTACTTCTATTGCTGCAAGAAGAAGCAATGCGTTTAACTAATTCTCACCCGTCTGCTCTCGGGCGAAACGCGATCAAAGCATTCAACCATCCAACCAATTGGATGCTTTTCTATTACACTTTTGATTACTCATTTCATTCCATTGCCTGCCATTGCATTGCATTGCATTGCAGCTTCCAGTCAGCGCACTGTTTTTGATTACTTTTATTAGAAGAACAGTCAGCCAGCCATCCAGCAAGTGTACGAACAGCTTGCCTGCCTGCCTGCCTGTCGCTGGCAGCCTCACGAGCACCAGCAGTTAGCGCACATTACGTCAAATTGTATCTAATCTCTTTTCGATTTAAACTTTTAACTTGGCGTGCTTTACGTTTGCGTTTGCGTTTAGTCTTAACGACTCTTTCACACCAGAAGCAAAAACCTTCTGCTTTTACTTCTAGTTCTTCTTCTTCTTATTCTTTGTCAGATGCTTTGCACACGAACGCACATAAATTAGATTCACATTTAGTTAGGTACGTTCTAAACTAAACTTGGTGGTAAAATAGACATGTTGCCTTGGTAAAGTACGAACAAATGATAAAGATTTCTCCATTCCGCCGTCCAGCAAGAAACTTCAGAGGACTTTAGACGTCTTTCGTTTCCAGTCTTCAGTTGCCAGTTCCGTTCAAACTTCATATCGGAAGCTTTGGAAACTATTTTAGATTCCAGTTATCTACGCGCCCCGATACACATCACTCAAGAAACACACATCGCGCCTTGTGCTCTGAATAAAGCCCTATCAGTTCCGAATCATTACGGACGCATGCCGTGCGCTACGGTTGCTTTTGATGTCGAATGGACGTATTTATTTATACAGCGTTTATTAATATATTCCGCAACAGTGAGCAGACGCTTTTTGTGCGACGTATCTTTATTTGTTTGACTTGACTGACGTCAGTCAGACAATGCGGATCTGTTTCCAGGAGGCGAATTAATGCGCATGCATGAGAGCAAAACCAAACTGGAGCTGAAGCTGAACCACACCACGAACCACGCACAGATTGAGATAAGTTTGAGTGCTTTCAAGTTTAGCTTGACTGGAGAAAGTTTTTACGCTCCGGAATTATCTAATTTAGATTTGGAGGCAATAAATCATCACATATCATATTTGTTATGGAACTTAGCATCGCATAGCTGGCTTGGCGTCAGTTGGTTAAGTTGTTCAAACAACTGTCACAATTGAAACTGAACGAAGATGCATGCGAGGCGCTCATATTAAGATGATGATGAGAGTTCAATTAGTTGCTGAGATTTAATTTAAGCGTCTATGTGTGAAAGGCATTATCCAATTAAAAAACGACAATCGTTGGATAATTACATTACTTACATCGCATCGGTCAGCTTAGTTAGTACTCAAGTGTTAATATAAGCAATGTGCGTACGGCAAGGAGCCAGTAAGTGGTTCTTCCATCTTCCAAATACTTAGAGGTGTTAAAGTTAGTTTGTCTTTTAGCGTACATTTACAAATTGAACGTTTGTCAGGGTAAATACTCTTCTAATGTAAAATACAAACTTCTTGAATTAATTCTTGCACTTTTTATTTGTCTGAAGACAGATTTCTCAACTCTCTTTTGTAATTAAATCTAAAAACTGATTAAAACTCTAGACAAGACAAAACGAAAACAAACATACAACTCACTATTATATAATAGAAGACGTTATAAGTTATAATAGATATCAAAATCTTTGAGAGAAGCAAAGAAACCAAAAATGCCAAGAGGTATAAAAAGCGCTGTACGTCCAGTAGCAAGCGATGGAAAGCAGACACTTGCTGGCTGGCTTCAAGCGTCATTCTAACAGCAGACCACACATTGCGCTCGCCGCCTCGCAAGCTCACTTTATTAATAGCCGAAATATGCGCGACGTCAAGCTGTCGTTAAGAAATGCACGCGCGGACGACACTCGGATGGCCGGTGCCGGTGCCAGCTAATATTTATGCGTTTCACCGAAATAAAAATCTGAAAAATGTAATGCGCCGAAGGCACGAGCAAAAACAAGCCAAATAAATTACATACACTAAACTAAATTTACTCGCGGAGGATGTAACGCAACACAACACGCTAACAATATGTGAGCGTAGGCAATAGGAATGCGTTAAAGACGGCGTAGATAATGGCTGATAAGACAAGGCAGTGTAATAGAGTTATTCGGCGCACAATACCTATTGGATGCTTGAAATATAATTGAGAAATTAACGGTATTGCACGCACGCACATCGTGCACAAAGAAACAAAGTGTGGAATCCTTAATTCACATTTATCTGCCTGCATCTCGCGTGCTTCGGCGCCGCCAATGGCAATGGCAATGCAATGCGATGCAATGGCATTTGTTTGGCGTTATGATGACGACGCGATGCGAATTAATGTGCGTGTTGATGTTAACGCACCGCCAACAGTGCTAATGCTGTGCGAATGCAATGCAACACAACGCGCAACGTCGTGATCGCGCCACAGTCGTTTGATCGGTAATTTATGGCATTCTTCTTCTTCTTCATCTTCTTCTTCTGCTTGGACTGCGGCTTCGGAGTTACAAAACCTTAACGAAAGTTTAAGTCACCATAAAATTAATTTCTATAAAATTAATGAAGTAAATATTTAAGATGCTACCTTAAATTAAGTGCTTTCCAGCGATCCGAACTTTCTTGATTGAAACTTTACCTGATGGGATGAAACTTTGAAAAAGTTGAAAAACCACTAACATAATCGTATTAGACCAATATTGGTGGGGCCATCTAATAGGACCGTCGATAAGGAGTACACGACAGGGCAATTAAGCACCTGAAGTTCTTCGATTCGTCTTCGGCGCCTCGGGAACCAAAACGAAGACGGTCTAAGACAGTGGGCATGTCATTCTTATGTAAATCTAAATCCAAATGCCCAAGAAGTAAGTGGTATTAGTTGTCACGACATCGGCATCGCTCGATGAGGAATAAAATCACTTAATAACGATTAAAGTAAGGATGTTGGGCGTTTGGCGTCTTATCTTCCAACCCGGCCGACGACACAGACGTTTTTTAATAGACTCGTACAAAATATATTACGCTGATGGCAGGCATTCTTATCAGTTTCTTTGAAAATTTACATTAAATTACCTACGTTACGGGCTGGGCTGCTGATTTTAGGGAAATATAAATACTGATTGATTCTTTTCTTCATTCTCATTTGTAATATTCTGGAGCGAAAGCAATCTTAGTGTCTATTCATCCAGAATTGTGCGCTCTGCTCTGGTTATAATCAAGAAGATCCCAGCAGGACGCGCCTCTTCGCTTCCTTCTTCGTTCATTAAAGAAGTTGCAAGTCAACGGCAACGCCAGATTAATCGTTGATTTCTTAAGAACTTTTACGTCTTGAACGAATACCCAACAATTGCGAAGAAAATTGCAAGGGCTTTGTTGATATCCTTGCTGGTGCTGGTTATGACAATGTCTAGACCTACAGAAATGACTAAAAATATTCATTATCCGGAGATCTTAATTAACCAGCTATTAAAAATGAAACATTAACTGAATTATTATTATCTCCAAAGTTTTCGCAGCCGTAAATTCGCCCACGTGCAAATTGCAAGCACATTTTATGATAGGTACTTGCCATAACCATTGCGTTCCCCTCGAAGAAGCAAAATACGAAAGGGTTGCAGTGCGGATACAAAGGCTATAATAGATACGAGATGCTAGCTACCCTTTAGCAAGCAGGAGAGCACTTTTCTACTCAGAATCTGAAGAAGCCCAATAGACAAACAGCGTAAAACAAGCGAGAAGCGCGCGGTGTGCGTATGAATGCAAGTATGGTATGCTAATGCCGCCCCCAGCTTAGACCTGCAGGCAGGGAGTAATGCAGACACTAAATAAGAACCCTGCCGTCGTCGTAACGAGGCTTAAAGACCACCATTACCGGTCTAATGAAGGGGGAAGCACACACGACTCCATTACGCATTGCAGGTCATCCCCCGCGATGGCTCATCATCGTATTGTTCTCACAATCGCAATCACAATCGCGCAAGCGAGCGCTCCCGGCGCGTACAAACGACATGGAGCATGAATCTTCTTCCACTACTTTATTGCTAACAATGGTTACTTCAAGCATCATCATCTTCTTGGTGCTTTAATACAGTCATCTTATCTCTTGAAAAATGCGCTACCGCTGTTACGCATACAGCGAGCGGAAGTAGATAGGTTGTGAAAAGATGAAAGTCGTCGAACAGATATTATGTCTAGTTTAAGTAAATATATTCCGCGCATGCAGGGCATAAGCAGGTGTTATCGCAGCAGAGTGCTACTCGCCAAGAAATGCGTTGGCGGAACAACACACCAAGCCAAGCGGCGCGAACTCTGATGATGATTATGATGGTTTGTACAATAAAGGTACAAGTTGCGCTTGTGCCTAGTTAAACAATCATCTTTACGGCTAAACTCGATGGTAATTGAAAAAGATGAGGCGAGCGCATACCTTGAAGTTCCCACGTGTGTTTCTCGACTTATTCTTGGGTTACTTCCGAAACTGCTTCGCTCTTTAAATGTTATAATTATTATCTTAATTATACCCTGCTTATTGTCTTGTCAAAAGACTTGTTGTATTAAATATAAAAACAAGAACAAAAAATTATGTAGCTGTGTCTTTAAACTCAGAATTGAAATTTACTTAAATATGTACCTACTTCTACATTGCGTACCATGCTTACCTAATTGTTTGATTCACAATCTAAAATTTGTTTAATTTTTTTTTCAGGGGGAAGATCACAGACATCTCAAAATCAATTGAACACCTATGCCACGTTGGATTTAATTGATAAAGGGTTATGGTTTACAATCTATGATACTTAGTCTAATATACAATCTATGATAATCACTAACCAATTGTTAAGTTTTGGTATACAGCCCTATATAATAAATTGAAACGATCTTATTTATTATTTGAATAATTTAAATACTTACTATTTTTTAATGTACTTATAGTCTAATTGAAACAGCTTAGGAATACATTTATTTACTCTTTTCTACGTTCCTTTTGTCTACATTTAATTTCAGGACGCTGCTGCATCTTATAGTTTCCTGTGTAAGTAAATTGTACAAGCCCGTTGTTCAGAATTTACCTCTTCACTCTTCTCTGACCCTGATACTCCGCCAGCGTTGACGAAAATATTTTGACCATTACACTCTTCTGTGTCGCTATTCGAATATAGCATCCTGTAAAAACAGTTTTCTGTAGAAGCTCCAAAACTTCATCCAGAGATGGCAATAGCGCTCCCAGTCTGTTGGTAAGAAAGATCGGGAATGGGAGGCAGTCTCTAACGGACCACGGAGCTGGCCGGTCGAGCTTTGACGGGGAGGGTGGGCTAAAGGAACTGTCTTAAAGGAGCTACGAAACGAAAAATTAAAAATGAACTTTGACCTGTTTCATTTATTTATTTATTTTATTTGATTCTCTCTTATTTCCATCATCTGAAGGCACTGGTACTTCAGTGACTCTTAATGTTTGGAGCTCGTGAGTCTGGTCTGGCGCTTTGAAATATTTCTCACAAATCTTTTGCCTCGGCCGGGATTCGAACCCGGAACCTCTCGCACACTACTCATGTACTCTACGCACTGAGCCACCAAACTCTCGTGAATTGCGGGTTTAAGGAGCCTTATAAGCATTCAGTTGGATTGTTACAAATAAATTTTAAATAAATTTGCCCCGGCCGGGAATCGAACCCGCAGCCTTTAGTATACTACACAAGCACCTAACCGCTGTGCTAGCAAGCCATTGATAAAACGATGTATAACGCGCCTTATAAGTCAACTTTTTACCAAAACTATCACAACTATACAGTATAAAGTTCTTGAATGGAATATTAATTAAAGTATTCAGTGACAATTCATAGTTTGTTATGGATAAAACTACTTATAATAAAACTTAAATAATCCTAAATTATTTACATTTTAATGTAGTGTATAAATAATAATATGCAATACTAGAAAAACAAAACATATCTATACAATTATTATAAAGAAGTTTATATTTGCTATAAAAATTAGAAATTATCTAATAGAAAAAGATGATGCACAATAATATACACAATGTATAGAGAGACAACTGGTACAATGAATATAATATACATTCAGGTCTTAATAAACTAGATGTGGTATGCCAGGCGAAGCCATTTACCGTCCTCTCAATGCTGTGAATGCTGTGTTGTTTCAACGTTACGATACTCAAGGCGGTTCTCTGCCCTCCGTTCGCTGTCGCTGCCACCACCGCCGCCGTCGTTATCTTAACATATTCTATAGCAATCCAGGATGATAGCACGCCGATAACACCGGCTTAAATATGTTCCGGGCCCTTGTCGGCTTCATTCTCTAACGAAGTACCTCGGGTTCATTCCCCGGAGACGTCCCTACATGCAAATTGCCAAATTAAGGCGCTGGTGTTTAACATAATGTCGAAATATTTCAGGAAAATAGTTAGGTACTTGCCATGTTGGTTAATTAAATAACTGGGAAATATTATACTGCAATGCATTTTTGAATCGAACTGCGTTAAAGCGTGTAGCGCATGCTGCGTTGCGTAATTAATAACAACAATACGGGCGCCTGATTTGCATATGCAATTACTACTCGGATTGATTAATTACACAGGCTTTATAACAAACATTAGTCCCACGCGTTCGTTTCGACTGTTCAGGCAACCAGGCAGGCTGAAGAAGTGCAAAGCAAAGCAAGAAACTCGCGTTCGGTGAGTGGTGAAAGGCTGATTCTTCAACGGCATTAAAACACCGATATAAATTAAAAGATGGTTTAAACAAGGCGAGTGGGCGTTGTTGTGTGCATCACGATCTACGTACATAACGTAAACCTAAACGTTTCTTCCTTCAGTCAGAGTCAGAGTCGAACAATTTTTTAATTAAAGTTACAAACGTATAAACATATTTACTTTAAATGATTTGTTCCTTCAATAACTGTTCGCTTTTGCATAAATGAGCCGCAATTAAAATAATTTATGTGGTAACGAAACTGACTTCTCCTCTCTCGTCGCTCGTCTCGGTGATGATTAATTTCATTGATTTGCTTTGGCGATGGAGTGAAGCGAATTTCGCCGGGTTATTAATCGCCCGTCATTGCGCACAGACAGAAATTGTTGCTAATTGGACGAATTTATTATTCAAATTTACAGCGTGTTTAGTGATTAATTACGCGTCATGCATTTCAGCGCGCTCTAACTGCTCTTGCCTGACGTTTTTTCTTTATTCTTCCATCATCCAGCAGGCAAATCCATCTTGATCTCTTTAGTTTTGTAATTTTTCATTTAGTTGTAAAGCAAACAGACACAGCATTTCATTTTAACTGCTTTGAATAGTTTTAAAGTGGACACACAATAGAATAAAATGAAAATTTAACTTCTTTAAATTAAATTTACTTTCAGTATTTTTTTCAGCATATGCTTATGCATAGATAACAGTTTTTCGCACAGTTATGAAGATTAAAATTTTAATTACAGTCCCAAAGTGCATATGCTTTTGCAAAGCGCAATAACAAATTTCACTTGCAAATTGCGCGTGTGTCGCGTCGCAGTCGAGAGTTTTCCAAGCAATGGAAAACTTTGATGTTGATGTGCTGTGCCGGACAATTTTCGCCCTCCGGATGCACCCTGCTTATATTTGCATAGAGAAATTGCATGGCATATGCAACTTTTCATATCGCATGCGAATTATCATACTGGCCATGCACCAAAAAAAAAAACTATGCGCAATTTTAAAAGAAAGAAATTCATACGCATTGAAATAATACTGATAAACCTAAAATACAATTTAAAATATTTTTTACTAATTAATCCTCAAATGATTGCGCGCACAACTCACTCAATTAATGACATTCGGGTGAATATTTGAAAAAAGCGTCACATGTTTACACATGCGACAATTGGACAATTAAATTAAAGCACCACATTTGCCTTTAATTAATTTTTTCCCGTTCGGCTTTTATTCGTCGCACTTAAATCATTCGATCCATTAATTTTATGGATTTTTTATCGTAATTAAAACAAAACCATTACTGCTACTATGCGCACGAAATTGATAGCTTGATAAGCTTCCTCTACCACTTGAATTAAATAAATAATTAACAGCAATTGTAGTGCTACCATTCGAATAGAAAACGTTCGTTCGTCTGGAAGTGTTCATCATTAATAATAGATAAAAGCATTCGGCGCCAGCGTATGCTAATGATGTTAACGGTGGCATGGCCGGTAGGATAAAAGCGCCACGAAGGGTACGCGCCCACCCTGAAACGCTTTTAAAATCCGGTGCACACTCCGGACGTTGAAACTTGAGGACATGCAAAGCCAGTCAATCGCTTGTATACTTATTCAAAAGACGGGGAGACAAAAAGAAAGAAGGCACTGAGGGTGAGAACGGTCTAAGAAAGATTATAATAGAATGAAATTAAATGAATTCAATTGATGTCACATGCAAGACGTCACTATCAAGAGTGCAAGTGCATATTAAATTAAAACTTTTTTAATAAAATAAATTTTCAGTAAAACTAAAATAATTATTATTTGCCCTTTTCAGCAAGGGTGGTGTAAGTTGTGCATAATCAACTGCGCGAACATGAATGCAATGCTGACGCGGATGGAACAGAACAGCGACGAAACGAATGCAATTTAATTACGCTACCGTTTTGTGTGCATTAATCGCATCTTTAATTCGAGTGCATTTTGGGCGAAGGGCGCCAGGGCTTACGCTAGCGCAAAGGGTTGGCTGTCGCTTTGAGGGGACGTCTTTAAAGCTTTCAAACTAAAATTCTTTAGTCAGACTTCAGTCGTTCAATCAGTCAGACGATAGAAATTTAATTTGAGTGTGTAAAGACTGGTCAAATCATTCATATTCTGAACGCCTTTAATTGCATTCAGTCAGCGGGTGCGTTCGCCAATGGCTCGTAAAATCTATCTCACTGACTTACCCTTCATTCCTTGTACTTTATTTTCTTCGATTTGATTTGCAATCCGCTTAAGCTGGCGATGCATTCCGGGAATCCTTGGATTTTCGTACGGAGACAAAATGGAAAAGCAGGCTGAAAACAGGTGGCAGTTCAATTGGGTGACATGCGATCTGTTTACGACAGTGTTCAATTTACGTCGCTTCGTATCCTTCGCTCCTGCCGTTTGCCTGCACCGGAAGTGAAGTGAATCCTGTCCCAATTCAACGTGTTCCATATTTGCATTACATTGCAGGAAGCAGGCAACTTCTAGCCTATTTCTGGCACGTTCTGCTGCTGCTTCTGAAGTTGCATATCGACAGGACTTTTCCTCTTTCTTCTACAACTTCCTACAACTTTCTTGGGTATTACTATGAAATATTCTTGGATTTCTTCGTCTAGAAATTATGTCACCTTTCTTCAAATGTGAGCATGCGTTGATATGAAACCATGTGTGAGGAAAGCTCGCACCCTACAAAATATAAATCTACATGTGAAAAGTTGGTTACAGGTTATCCCTCTGAATGAAAACTTTAGATTAAACAAAAAATGCAGGTGAATACTTTCATTTTTTAAAAAGCACAAGCATGACAAATTTATATCCATTAGAAATTCGTTGAAGAAAGAAAATTGCGCGAGCGTCTTTGCCGATCGAGATAAATCAACAAGACGGCTGCAACGCTGACGAATCGTGCCAAATGGGCCCTATGATTAAAGTAATAACGGAAAAACGGACTTCCGTTCAGTGCTGCACTGGAACTTGCTTTGCCCTGCCTAAGATGCCGGTCTATCTTTCATCAGCGCGCTGGCTTTCTAAAGGATAAATCTTCTTTTTTACCTTCCTTTTCGAAAAATATCTATAATTCATACCAGTGCTGGATTACGCTGAGAAAATACGCTCAGAAAAATATATATTGAAGCGCAAGCGCTGCCAGTTTGAGATCGAGTAATATAAAGCCGCAATGAATTAGGAAATAAGCAAAGAAGAAGCCAAGAAACCACATAAACCAAAACCAAAACCATACCAAACTGAACACATTCATTCATTTATCTAATGGATATCAAGTGCTTTATTTATGTCACTTGCTCAAATATATCATCCAAGGATATATCAGTACACAACGTGTGCTTTCATTAAGATATTGCTGGTTCTTCAGTTTAATGAATAAAATTGCTATAAATTTTTCAATTCAGCAAACACACACTTCACTCTAGAAATAATAATTTCTGGGTAAATTGTAATTGCCTTCAACAATAAGGGCGCTATCGGAAGGCTAAGCGTGGGGAAAAGCACTCTCACATTGCTTTACACACGCTTTAAAACATTTCGGTTAATTAAATTTATTCGCATCTGGAGGTAAATTAAGCTCAAATAGGAAACGTTAGAATATACAGCATTTAATTTTATTTTCCTTGACGTTTTCGCCTCACCCGGTTGCCGGGATCGCCTGCCACCGAAGGTAAATTAAAGCCGCGCTCTGTGGAAGTTAATTAGTTCATTTCTCATTTCGCCTCTGCATATAGATACGGCAAATATGTGCTATACACTCGCAGTGAAATTCTTGCAATTGCCTTGCTTTTGCTTTATAAACAAAACAACCACCTCGAATGCTAATTTCAACCGCAGGCTGATTATAAATAACACAATTTCCGTGTTTGATGGCTTGCTTATTGAACATTCCTGTCGAATTGAAAGCGATTACTTGCTACACTTTAATATTGCATCTTTAATACATGGATGAACATTGATGATGAATGCATGTCCATCATTTGGAGTTGCGGACGGCCAGGCCGGATGGATGAATGCCTCCGGGGCGTTTTATCGAGTCAGCGGACCGAAAGTCAATTTTGAACAAGCGCCTGATGTGACGCGAATACCAAGAAAAAGTGCTAGAAGAAGCAGGATGGCATGGCAAGGGGTTGCCGCCTGTCAGAGGCCGCCGCCAACCGTACAACAAGCGCTTTTTGTGCGTCTTCAACTTCTCTTCAGCACTCAGGATAGTCGAGTAGTCAAACAGTCAACAGTCTTCTTTGTATGATTTGCAGCTTTTTGCACTTACGAACGCCGAAAAACCCAGTCAAGCGATAAATGGACGGAGTTTAGTTGTCATCACCTCATTCTCACACTTTTTTCGATTTGAATTTAGCAATAATATTATTTATAGATAAATTATTCATTTAATTAATCGCCTTCAAACCAGAAATTATTTATTGTGCAATAAATATTTTGTTTAAAATGTCGAATAATGAATAATTTATGAAGCAGCTATGAAATTGATACTTTTTTTAGAAATTGAGAATTTATTGCACAGAGGAAGTAAAAGTTTGCTGATTTTATGTGAAATCTCATCCGACAGGCTTGCTTGAACTGATTGTGAACGGAATTGTTGTGTATGGAAGCGATGTACGCGTACACGTCGTGCTCTTCCTCGACGGCGGCTTTAAATTGATTAACTCGGGGACACAACATGAATTCGAATTAGGGGTTAGAGCGCAGTGCATACGATGCGATGCGCCGCTACCTAATTAATCTATTACGTCGGGTTGGGTCTGCTTGGCGCTTAGTCATTCTAATGCCAAAAAAAATCATTCAGATAATGCTAAAGGAATAAATGAATAGTCGGCTTCACAGTTGGTGTGGAGATTAGATCAAGACCCACCGGTGAAGTGATTAAATCAGTGGTGGCCAACCTTTTTAACTTTCCTTCAAAATTTCCAAACGCGGGCCGCAAGGAGAGCTGCGGAGGGCCTCGAGTTGGCCACCCCTGTATTAAACTTTACCTTCAAGCGCAAACGCTCGGAATATAATACAACTTACTTAAATCTTTCAACGCCATCCAACGCCAGTTGTCAAAGAGATAATTTAAGCAGCTTAAAACTTTAGTGGGCTTTCAAAGTTTTGGTAACTCGTGCATGACAATCTGATTGTTTCAATGGCAGACGAAAAAAAACACTCGAACTCCGACAGCTGAAACAAAATGGTCGGTGAATAATTAAGTTGATTATTTAACAAACAAAGCAAAGTCATTGGAGACTCGCTCACTGCGCACACAATAAAACGCATTCACCCAAGAAGGAAGTGCATAAAGTATCACATAAATAAATTAACAAGCAACTTAACGAAGAAAATATTAGATAATGGTGGAAATGCACAATGAACTCTATGAGCAACTCTCTAACAATGAAAGCAAGAATTAAGCAGGCTTTAAATTGTCGGTTGTAGTAGGTGGAAACATTTCTGACAATGGTTGATTTGAATTTATAATAATTTTATATTCTCACTATTTTTCATGGCTGGCTCACTTCACAAGTCGCCTTATAATTTATTCAATTTTTTTGAAATTCTTGTAATTCCTGTAACTGAAATTCAATACTGTTGTGTTTTTTGCCAAAGTAAACGAAGATTCAGGTTTGTGGTGATCAAATAAATATCGGTAATTGATTAGCGGACAAATTGGATAATTAATTATAATTAAGGCGCAGCATGTGTAGTGGCGCCAGAATGGTGCGGCGACATTAATCGCGTCTCGATCGAAGCGAACTAAAGTGAAGCGTAGGTAGCGCCCTTCCGTTGTGTAGGTATTGGTAGCTCGACAGGAATTTGTTCGTTCTCTGCAAGAGAATGTCGAATATCGCGCACCGCACATTCAATATGTCAATGGGCTGGATTAGGTCGGATGCTTCGTGGCTGACACGACCGACACAGCCTGAGGTTACTCTTACAGGAACTAAATTGCTAAAGTTGCTTTGCTTAACTTTAATGTCAACCACACAATTAAGAATTTGTTTGGATATAACCTCTGCATTTTGCAATATTAAATTGGCAATTTATAAAATAGAAAAAATGAAATGTGTTGTGGGTTTTGTGGTGTTAGCAAAGCTATTGAGATAGTTATAAAACCTTTCGGACAATCTCCTTGGCCCAGCGCCCTTGGGGCTTCAGATCTCCCCATAACCAATTAAAGTTTGCCAATTTTCTAACCCTCGATAGCCCTGGCCTCGACTGTTTGGCCGTCAATAGCATCCCATCTTCTTCGAACACACCTTATGTACGTCCCTGGATGTTTGCTTTTGGCTGGACTCAAGGCTCAACAAAAACAGCAAGGAACTATATACAAGGGAAAGGCAACTCGTGGAACTTGCCGAGTGCGCCACTCGAAGTCTATTGATGTTTGCACGTTGCGATAAACGTTTTGGCGCCACTCCGCACCGGGCAACGTGGAGAGAGGGATGATTGTTGATATAAGTGTTGATCTTTCCCTCCGGTAGCGCCCTTCAAGATTTTGCACTTAAGCGGGTGTAATCGCCATCGCCAGCTGGCATGTTGGAAAACTTGCGCTTCTGCCACCTTGCCTGAGAATTAGGCATCAAGCAAAGATGCGAAAGCTGATTATAACTTTTCTTCTTCGTTTTGTGCGTGTGTAAATTTCTCATTAATTTTTTGCATTTTGAGTTTGCGTTTGAGTTTATGTCATAATGCTTCATGTAATTCAACAAATTGGCATTCTGCTGCAAATATTAAATTTAATTGGTGCTTGGACTTACTTGGCTGGTTGGTTAGGTCCTGCAGGTCATTTCCTGTAGCACAACATTATGAAGCACTCGAAAAGTTACGTTGCTCCAGGGACAACAGCCGACCGGAAACGCACCAAATTCTTGGAAGAAGAAGAGGGTGATATTTTCGTAATTTTCTGCTGGATTAACTCGATTCTTCTCTTAGTTACAGTTCTTATCTGAGAGTAAACTGAATTTCTAGACAGGTTATATCACAGCTGAGTGAATATAGGCAACACTCAGTGCATAAATACTTAAATAAGCTACCGTTTGTTAGAAAAGTTCATTAATATTTTTGCGTGCTTTGAAGCAACGACGTGAAATAGAAGTCAACCGAGCAAAAGGTAATCTATCAAAGAAGCAACATAATTTTTAATTTCCTTTCGCCAGCCGTGCTTACTTTTAGTTCATATTTTTGCCACCAGGGATACTTGGTTGCTCGCGGGATTGCTGCGTTTGATCGTTTCATGTTTCATTATTTCTTCATTATACACTTGATAAGAAAAATCATGTTTCTATATAAGTAACTTTATGAAGTTACTGAAGATAAATTAAACTCACTTCAGACAAATGTATTATTTCATTGCGTCTTAATAGATTTTCCTATCGGTTCTTCATCCGCACTGACCATTAGTCAGTATTGACAAGTCCACCCCAATGTGCGCACATGCCGTGGAGAACCCTCTTCCACCCTTAGGGCCAAGAAAGATGCCTGAAGTCCTCAAATCGCATTAGAAAAATAGTTATTGCTCTCAGTTCATGGTTCCAAAGAGATCACATTAATTATACCTATTCTTGAAGATTGAATTTATTTAATTCCATAGATACTCTGTGTTAGATCTTTGAACTTTTGGTCTTGTTGTTTTTGGCGTAAAGATACAGGAGCAGAGCAACCCTTAGCATAAAATAATCCGTTCGCTTGGTTTAAGCGTCCCCAAATGCCAAACTAAAATCCCTCCAGAATTGCGTTGCACAAACGTAGAAATCCAGGACGTATGTGCCGTATCAGCAATAAAACAAGCAGCAGCTTAGGTGGGTCTCGTAATATTTGTCTTTCGTTCCTCAGAACCGCTGGGCTTTTGAAGCCAGAGTCCTCCCTTTAAGAAGTATCGTAGGCTCAGCATAGATTCGACTTGAACACATAAAACATCGCGGCCCTTGCCCCAAGGTCCTGCTCGCAATGGTCGTCTCTGGTTGGGCAGTAAAGCCTAACAAAAATGATACAGCATCTCAAGTTTAGATCCTTAGACAAATGTCCACAGAATAAAATCTGAAAGGAAGGTATATTGTAAAAAATTATTACTATTAGTTATGTACTTATTGATTAATTAAAAATATTACTTAATACCTTTTAGAATAGTAATTAAATTCAATGAAATTTAAATTGCAAGTCAGTTTAAAATGTACAAACGTATTAGTATGCAATATTCCAAGCTGAAAGTGCTTGGAGGGCGACTGGAGGCGGCTGCAGCATACCCATCATTGTTGTTATTTAAATGAGCAGCAAGTGAATGCATTCCCAGTGGGAAAAAAGAATTAAACGAGGTGCTGGAAATGAGTAGTCAGCTATTGCAAACCGGCGGCGATACGACGACGATGGTGGCGGCGGTGATGGTAACATATTGCGGCGGCATGTGATGTGATAAATGAAACATGAGCGAAAACATCTTCGCCGCCAGCCGGAGCGACAAGCGGCTGCGAAAATCGTATGCAAAACTAAAGCGTGCTGCTCTCTTTGCCAATCGCAATTGAAGGAATGACAGCGGTGGCGGCAGTGGCGGCGCCGTCATCTGTGTACTAACAAGCACAGACTGCGCATTTGAATTAAGCCACCGAGCTACAGTGCTTCGTAAAAAGCGACACAAAGCTCTGTTTTAAATTCGAATTGAAACGCGTACAAATCTAATGTGGATCCAACGAATGTTGCGTTAATTTAATCCCGCAAATGCTGAATGCGAAGAGAAGGAGACGAGCAGCTTAACAGTTTATTTAAACAATGCGCACCCGGTGTGTGGGCGTGTAATACCGCAACGGATTAACAATTCGTTCGGATCTGAACCGAAGAGAAGCCTTCAATGCTGCTCATTCACATCTTCCTCAACCACGTACGAATACGCTCTCTAATTCTATATATTCTCGAGAGCACCAAGCGACGAGCGTCGGCTGCAATTCGCATTTGCGAATGTTAAATCCGATACCCAAACGCTTGTCGCGCTGTCACAAGCACCCGTCGCGCGTCGTCCTCATCGTCGTCGGTGCCTTCGAAGTACAACTACACATCCATTGATGGAATACGCATCTCCTGACAATTCCGCCGCGGAATAGATTCTGATGTAATTCGGCATAATCAGATTCTGCCACGAGCAGCAACCGCTCCCGAGATTTCATTATCATAATCAGTATTCAATCAGGATTCAGCTGGCAGGCGTAACTTTATTTTTCACTCGTGGAACATTTTCCGGCCACATACTTATTCGGCAATGAATGAATGCAATAATTTGGCATGAGAACAACGCATCGTAAGTAGCGAGGCAAATTGAATGTGTCGCTATGCATAATTGCGTAATTGAAAACCTGCCGAGCTAATCGAATCGTACGTTTGACATTATTGAATTGGCTCTGTTCGTTCATCGTTCGCAGCTCGGCGCGACCCGAGCGATATGTGTATGTGTACGCAAAATAGCAATTTCATGCATCGCAATATAATTGAAATTGCCTGCCTGCTCCTATGTTATTGCTGCTACTGCTGCTGGTACGCCTCGTTACAAGAGTTACTCAGTCATTTGATCCTGTAGCAGGACGGATAGCAGCATGTCCATGCTGATGCTGCTGCTCGTGTACGTGAAGAGGGTTGTTAGCTGCGTGTATAGATGTAACGCGACGAGCTCAAGTCTGCAATTAACTCTCGATATACTCACATTTGAGTGTCGGGGAATATTGGCTGTGCTTTGTTCAATGCATTGCAATTCTGCTCGAGTGTCGCTTAACTGAAGTCTTATTTCAGGGATGAGTGACTCCTGACTCTCTTACAAAATTAATTTCTTTTCCTTGATCAACAATCTTCCTGAGTAGGTAGCTAGAGAAAGGGTTAAGTTATCTCGGGAAAT
Organism: Aleochara bilineata; assembly: GCA_003054995.1. Lineage (NCBI taxonomy): Eukaryota > Metazoa > Arthropoda > Insecta > Coleoptera > Staphylinidae > Aleochara > Aleochara bilineata. Next base: position 32,095 of record NBZA01006808.1, on the reverse strand, counting down.
AGATGTTATCTCGGGAAATCTTATGTGCTCTGTGAGTTTGTCTGTTGAAACAGCAAGCACTTCAATGACGTCTGAGAAGCCTGAGACTCATTTCTCTTACCAATGATGCATGTGGCTCGCAACCGTAAAGCGTAAGATTTGCTACCAGCGCATCAGCTCCAGTTCAGTCCTTTTGGGATAGGCACATCTACAAAGTATACGACTTGCTGCTCTAACTATTGCTATTTATTTTCGACCTGAACAAAGTCTATATGCTTCACTTCTCCAAGCACAAAGACGAATATACACTTTTATACCAAGAAAGTACAGAAGAACAGTCCAAGAAGAAGCATTTAATCAATCTAAAAGCAAAGAAATTTATTTACTTTTTAAAGTTGTATAGTGGAACTTAATTTAGAAATTGCGAAAGGTTAACGACTGTTTAATGAGTGAATGGAGGACAAATTTAGTGTCAATGAAGTTAGAAATAAGTACTGCTTGAGCATTTGAAGATCTTGAGGCATTCGAGTTATGTCTGAGTTTCGGGCAATGCGCGCGATTTCAAGTGGCAAACAATGTGATCCAAGTCGTTCTAATTTTATTCGAGCGTTCAGCGTTCATTCGCCGCGCTGAATTGCTGAATGAATCTTGTAGCACATTCATTAATACGAAAATAGCTAAGACAACATGAACAACACGACATTATCTTAAGTAAATTCGCACTTCTTCTTTACTTGGTTGTAGTGCAGTGTCGTTGTGATGTAAATCAGCAAGTTGCTTTCTTCTTTTTCCCAATTTAAATCCCAATGAAATCACTGCCAGAGCATTAATTCTATTTTCATGCAAACACTTATTCATTCATTCATTCACTTATTTGCTCAGTAGAAAACAGAAACCAGACAAATATGCGTTCATATCTCCCAAGAAACTAAACGTAATAAGAAGACGAATACGTGACTGGACATCACGATCCACGCACGAACGAAGAAGCGCACGCCGGGATCCGTACGAGCCTGATTTATCATTGCTGATGGTATTTATTTTTCGGCCTGTCGACGGCGACGTACAAAGTTTTGTAGTTTATTTTGCCCGGTTGCATTCAGCAGCGCATCGTAAGTTTGCTTAGGACCAGACTGGTGATGGCGGTTTCATTGCGACTTATATAGACGTGCACGTCGTTCATTCTTCTTCGCTGTATACTACTTCTTCTTATTCTTCTTCTTTTTGCCGATGATGGTGATGTTTCTCTAACTGCAATACCTTTAAATCCAGCGCTCGGCATTGACGTATATTCCATTAAGTGCATCAGGAGGTTCTTGATTATTGCCAAAGCTCGCTGATGGTTTTATAAAGCACGCTTCTACTAACAAACGCAACGCAATGCCAATGCACAGATGTTTACCTTTACCTGGGAACGAAGCGCAACCAACGTCCAGCAAGAAACGTGATGAGATTCCACTTTTTAATGAGGATACAAACGATACATATATCTGGATGCTTAGGTTCTATCACAAGGAGCAAGGAAAAAACTTGTCTATAATTATTAATTAAAAAGACGCGCACATATTAAGACATTTATCACCTGAACGGCTTTGAGTAAGCCCGACTTCTTAGACGAGATAATTACAAGCGATTAACTACCAAAGACCAGGCCAGGTATGCACCAAGAATACATACATTTTAATGCATGTATACCTGTTAAGATCGATAACAATCGTAAAATGCTTGATTTCGAGGGTTAAACCTCAGCACAGCCAGCTCGTTTAGTTTCTAATTAAAGACAAGTTAATTAGAACACGGCAATTAATGTTCTCAAATATTTATTGCCCGAATGGTTTTCATTTCCTCGATGTATGTATGTTGGAAATGTCCAAATTCAATTAAATTTATGAGATTGAAAGATTAATTTAGTTAGCACACACAATGGGGATGAGATGTGTTTAGACGCATGAGCATACACCATACACGCTAACCCCGTGCGTATTTTATACACAAATTAATTTCGGATTAATGCGCTTATGCACGTAATCAACTCGGCAAATACAGGCCATCACTCCGGATCGCTGCTGTTTATTTAAATAATAAAGAAATGTTTGCACGCATCAATGAATCATCAAATAACTCGGTGCATTCGCCCGCGATAATACACATCGAACGCACGCAATATCTTCGTGGATACGCAATACCTATATTAATTAATTCGTTAATTTATATGCAAATTTTTACGGCACCCCAATGAAGTGCGAATGAATGCCGGGAAGTAAGCGCGAGCAAAACAATGAGTGCTAAAATTTGCATGAGCATTCATCATTACGTATTCGATACGAATCGATTCATTTATATCACATTTCGTTGATAAGTATTTGGACTTTAATCCTATTAACACATGATTTATAATATAAATATGTTTGAATGTTGATAATTTTCCAAACTAAGTAATCTTTAAGACACTGTTATTGTCCTGGAGTAACATAAGCACAGTAGTGACCATAGGCACCCGCTGAGTTTCCATAATATTTCGTGTTACAATTACAGTGCGCATTTAAAATTACCCTTTCCTTCTTTTAAGCCTATAATTACTTTGCCTGTGTAACTTTGATATAAATTGAAGGTTCTTTCTTAAAGTTTTCAAAGTAACGACACCCAGTTAATCTACGTAGTTATACATTGTACCTAAAAGATAAAGCGAAAATGCAGAATTATATCTGTTCCATATACAAGCGTGATCCCGTCAACAAGGAACTTTGTCCGTGTTCGACAGTACGTCAGATTCGTTCATACACTAACGAACTTGTCAAAAAAGAAAAACCTAATCTGAGCACAGATGAATTGAAAGACGTCACCGAAAGAGTTGTCACTAAAGCTGGAGTTAAACTAGCGCAAAGTGTAAAACGTGCGTGTGCTTCGCCCTTAAAAGTGGAATTAAACAACGTGAAAAGGTACATCAAGACATCCCTGCCTGATCTCATGGAGCAGCCCGAGCCGTATGAAGTTTTCCAAGACATGGTCAATCATGTAAGTTCCCCGAAGAAGCAACGACAAAACAATGACTACCCAATATCGCCACGTGGGATACCCAAGAAGTCTTCTAAGATGAATTTAACTCCTAAGATGCAAACCATTAGATTACATGGCGATCCCTGCGAATCTCCATTGAATAAAGCATTTGTTACTGCCCAAGATGACGAATTTGAAGACATGCCTATGGTTTCTGCAAGTGAGGAAATGTATCTCAATAATTCCAGAAGATCTTTGGGTACTTCCTTTACGAGCCCATTGGAAACCATAGAAGAAACTGAAGAAGAAGCGTTTGTAAATGAGTTCAAGAGCATTTCACTTAATTTCTCGCCAGGAAGTATGTCTAATGATACGCCAAAGAGAACATTTGCACCTTTACAACTTCTAGAATGCTTTGATCAAAGCATAAACACCAAGACAACTCCTTCGCCAAGTAAGATACCAAGAATGCCAAGAAGTAGTAGTGATTTGAGAAAACACCTACTTAGGAAGCAACTTGTCATGACTGAGACCTCTCCGGAAGTTGATATTCAAAACACACCAAGTTCATTTTCAAAGATGGAAGATACCAACTGGCGGACGCCAGACACTGAGACACCGACTAAAAAACTGACTCCTTCAAAAATACCACGTTTGGTTCAGCTTCGAGAAGAATCTTTTGCTACACCTCCAAGGGAATTACAAGGAAAGCCTCCGAAGCAAAAGAAACTAAAACATGAAGTGAAGGTTACCACTGCTAGACTTCATGTCTCTGGAGATGATAAATACATTTCTTGTGACGAAGAAAGCGATGATAGCCTCATAGAGAGCCCAAGTATCTACCAGTCAGCAAAACCAAGAATAACTGCAAAAGTTAATCAACGTAATATCTTTGCTGTTAAAAAATGCGAAATCAAAGATGAAAACGTTCAATCTATGAAGACGTTACCTAAGAAGAAAGTGAACTTTAGGTTAAAACACATTAAAGAAGAAGAACCTGTGGAAGAAAAAATACCAAAACAAGGTCGTAACTATGTTGCACCTTTTCGCCTATCCTCGCCAGAAGCATCATCGGAACCACGTAGTCCAGCAACCATCTTGAAGTCTCGCATTGACCAGATGTTTGTTCGTCCTCGTCCATCAATTTCTGATTACAAGAAAAACATCAAACCCGAGATGAAAATGGATCTAGATGATGTCGAAATGCTTCTTTATGAAAGCGAAGAAGAAAACGTCTCTCCAAACACATCCCAGGAACTCGAGAACAATCTTGGAAAGAACCGAATAAGGTATTCGAGTGAAAGTGCAACTGATGTCCAATTCTCTACTTCAAAGTCAGTTTCTAGAACGCATCCAAAAGAACGCATCTCTAAAGTCTTGACCAAGATTGACAATATTGTGAATATGCTCACTAATTTTACTTCTCCATCTAAAAGTTAATTTTGTTTCAGAAATGATTGTTAATTTAAACTTCATATGCAATTGTAAGCCTTAATACTTTATAAAAATCTCTTAATAAATATACTCAACTAACCAAAATTTTACGAATTTTTTTTGTTACTTCTTTGTATGTACTTTTTATTTTCAGCGTGTTTTCTAGTAGTCTTAAGTCGGAATGAATGAATGCATACGATTGCAGTTTGCATACGAAACGACTCATCCGCCGCTCCATCACTTAAGGAATTAGCATAAGGGTTACTTACTCGCATCCGAAATAAATTTGGAGCGCTAAGAAGTGCAAATTCTCGCGTTGCGATGCATTAAGAAAAAACTGTTTGAGAAGAAGAACACCCTCCACTTCAGATGCGATTGCAAGCAACGAAGAAATCCATCTATCGAATCGCCGCCGCCGATTGAGGCGAAAAGCTTTTCCCATTCGTATTCACATTCAAGATGTGCGCCATTGAAATGCATCAAACCCACGCAAACATTTTCACATTCCCACTTTTCGATCTCGCCGAAGAATAGCAACGCTGATGGAATTGATTCGTCGATGCGTATATAGACGTGTTGGCGTCGACGTCTTAGCTGTACAGTCACCCAGGGATGGTTGGTTTTCTTATCAAAGATTAATGATGTGCACTCGAGAATCGTGCGCTACGTGTCCAAAAATTGGATTTAATTCCAATCAATGACGCCTGATGGATGAAACCTTCTCTCCTGTGTGTACTCCCGCCCTTATGTTATCAGCGTCTTATCTTATCTTACCTTTCTTCAAAGCTCCTTCCTCATATGAGATCAAAGTTTAAAATCTTATTCCGTTTCAAGACGCGTCTTGTTTGTAATTGAAGTAAACATTTAGTGAAATTAGATGTGAAATCGTCTGAAGTCATTAAATTCAATGAAAAATCTGTCATTTGTATGCAAAGCCAGCAAAAAGTGTTGTCAGGCAAGCTATTGTGCGAAATAAAGGACGGTCTTTGGCGCTTCAGAGAGGAAAGAAATCCGAACGCCTTTCATCTGAGTGCCAGCAACGCTATTCGTAGTCGCTGATTAATGTCGTGCTTTTATAGAAATTACCCTTAAAGATGGTGAAGGCGTCGCTGGCGACAGTCGCATAAAACCCCATCCGCGAAGTGTTCGCTCGCAAGTAATTGCGAGACGCAAAGCAAAGCCAGACAAGGCAAAGCAAAGCAAAGGAAAGCGCAGCAAATGAATGCCAACTGACGAGTGGCATCAGTTGCCTCTTATATTTATGCCCAGTGTTACTTTTACACCTAATGTCATTTCGCCAAGTTCAGCACAATCAGTGAGAAAGGGTAACTGGCAGCAGCAACGAAGACGACGACAACGAAGGCGTCTCAAGAATGACGAATGTCGCTGGCCATCCGCCCCTTTTCCAGGACTGCTTTCGTTGAAAGGATACAGCCTTAATTAAATTAACACATTTTCACAGCGCCAAAGAGTTAATGCGTAAAAATAAAAGACCTCAATTTCTTATTCACAATGAGATAGGTATATTTTTTCAAGATTTCTCAGGAATGAAACTTTTCCAGAAAAATATTTGCATTGTCTTAGAATTCTGCATTCAGCCTAGTTTAAAATATAAATACTGCATTGGATTCGAACTTCTCACGCATTGTAATTGCTTGCAAGTTGAGTTAGGAGCAATCGAACATGTTGAAGATGGTCATTGGCTTGATTTAGCATCGACTCGAGCGTAAAATGCGTGTACGCGCTCAGGAATTGCTGAATAGTTGCAGAATCGCGCTGATAGAATATAACTAACTTTTGAACAACGTGCAACAAGCAACCTACTGCACTATGGGACTACGCGGAATGCAGGAATTGTGTATGTTAAGTGCATAACACCAGACAGGAACACAATGCGCGCTGCTCTTAAATTATGCCAACTGCGTTACAGGCATGCATACAGTGAGCACATGTGCAATGTTGCTTGCTCCTTAGGTCTTCAGGTCGTCTGCACACTTACTTACTTACTTCTTCAACCAGCAACCAGAAGAACAGAAGAAAGAAATAAGGCAGTGAAATATTTCACGACGGTTTAAAGTGTAACATCTATCTGTTGATAAATGCATCCTATGTAGAAGCACGCAATTAGAAGTAGAACAAGTGGATTTGGGATTCTTGGGCGCCCTCGAAAACTCATTCGGTGCTTCAGGTCCATTAGACGCTGGTACAATTGGCAAATGGAGCACGCTCGTTCGCAAAGCAATATATTTCAGAGGAACGCTGTTCCTCTCTGGTCTAGATAAACAAATAGCCGGCGTAATCAATTTTTGTTTACTCAACAACAACTTGGCGAACTCCGAGCCGAGTTCCAAGTTCAAAGACGTGCCAGCGCCTGGTTATACGTAAATCGCATGAAAGGTTCGCGCATCTAATTTACTTCCAACTCGTACGCCGTCTGTTGGATGGCTGTAGTGCGCTCCGAAAACAGCGACATTGGAACGTGGTGAAGAAAATTAATTTTGGCATTCACTCCTTCCGTATACTCGGGGCGTAAAAAGGAATCTGAAACATTCGCACATATTCACTCGAGAAGTCAGCTCCCTCAGTTTGCGCAAACACTCGCAAACTTTCATTGTCTCCGAAGTTAGTCTTCGTAAGAAAATGATCTTTCGGCGTAGCGTAATGTGTAGGTAAATGGGGAAATTGTTGATAAAGTTTGGCGGAAAGTGATTTTCCTAAGACACTTAGTATGGCACTATCACTATATCTTCCACGTGTGCCGCATTGGAATCACAATGCACGCGAGGTCGTAACATTAGCGCAATCCGACCATTCCATCGGCATTTGCCGAGCATTTACGTGCACCCTTTTGCTCCACGACGCGCATCAAGATCAGAACCATCTACAAGAGCACATTAGATGAACACGGGTTATAAGCGTCCGGGGTCCACCCAAAGACACTCAGCCTTTTACACTTCGACCCGCGCCAGACCGTCACCTCAATAAACAACCAAATTGCCCGAAATGCACCAAAACTCACAGGAAGTATTGTGCAATGCAGCAGCGTTGCGACAAGCATCTACTTGTTCCTGCCAAGAATCCTTTTTTGCTTTTAGGTTTAATGCCACTCGGTCGTTATTATACTGGCCATGGCGCATCAGCATAAAAGGAGCAATTTCGAATTGTAAATAATAATAAATGAGCGGTTGTCGCATCAGTTATGTAAACCACCATTTAGATGTCATCATAAATTCATCGAGCACAATTTCGTTCGAGTGCTAAGTGCTGGTGTAATCACCACCAAAGGCCATATGTACTCAGCTAAGTGAAATTACACGCGGTTTAATAAATTTCGCAGTTTTCGTGTAATCCCTGTTATTTTCGTATGAATTGTGACGCTTTTCGGCAAACGGTGTACGTCCTGATTGTGTAATAAACTTTGTTGGTGCATATGTATAACTGAATTAATAAATTGAGTCACGCCAAAAATACATTCTCAAAGAGAAACAATTTTGGTAATCTTCTGCACATCCCTACTGCGCTACATGTATAAGCAAGTGGCCCTTGATGGGTCTTCGAGACTTCTAAATTAATGAGCGTAATTAATAAACTATCCGAACTAATTAATAACATTGACATGCTATATATAAAGTCTCGCATTTAATGGAAATGTCTACCGTTGGTGGTTTGGTCGCTTTCAGACCTTGATTAAGAATATACATTAAAGTTTAGTTTCTTAGCTACTTCTTTTCTTGATAGCTATATTGATGGATTTAATAAAATAATCAAATTGATTTAATGCACAGGCTAAAATAACAACTATTACTAAAGCTAGAATCATTTGCAAAGCGATAATTCAGCGAAAGAGGGTCGATCAAGGCGGTGGGACAAGAAGAGAACAAATAAAAGGCGAAATTGCTATAACAATAAATCTTGTGAGGAGTATACGGTCCGCTCGCTGATCCGGCAAGAACCAAATGACGGGCCGATTGCAATTTTCACTCAAACCAATTACCATATATCAATAAGATGAATTATTAATTCGCATCCGAGTCGCAATTTTTCAGCAATTCTGGTGAGTGCGCCTGCAAACTTTTTGACTCATCCAATTTGCCCGTCCTGCAAGCTAGCAATCAAACTTTTCAAGAATGCCCAACGACAACGCGATGATTTAATTCAATGCAGAACGATGATAAAAGTTTTAATTAAACGAACAACTAGCAGTTTGCTACTTGATCTTACTACGAACGTTGCATACCAATTGAATTGAATGCATTTTGCATGAAAACTGGATTATTAAGTGCAACTTTTTCGCAGGCGCCTTTATTTAGTCAACTTTTCAGTGGAATAACCATTCATTCTATATGGAATTTATGTAAATAAGTTTTAAATGAAATTGTTTCCGTGCTGAAAGTTGCATGCGCATATCTTGCAAACTTTGCGGCTGTGCCTTCTTAGTCAATACGGAATCGATGAAATATTTCAGCGTAAACTTTCAATTCTGCGCGTTACTAAGTTTACTAATAAAAAGTTTCTATATATCGAGGGAAGAATTACAGCTAAACAACTTTATAGAAGAGTTTATTCTTTCCCTAAGGGGCCGTTCATAAACTACGTCACGCTAAAATCAGCGTTTTTGGACCCCCTCCCCCCCATTGTCACGCTGTGTCACGTTTTCTGTGACCCCCCCTAAAATATTACGTCACAAAAACTAAGACCCCCCCCCCTTAATGTGAAAAATTTCCATTAAAAGTACACACATTTTGAAAATTTAAATAACTATTTAGTTTTTATAAATTAAAAATGTTTTAATAAACGGCGAACGTCACGTTGCCATAGACCCCCCCGTGCCCCTTTGTCACAACTTGTCACACTCAGCAAGACCCCCCCCTCCCCCCTGAGTGCGAACGTAGTTTATGAACGGCCCCTAATATTAAACAACACAAAAATAAAAAACGCTTTAACTAATGAATCACTGGTTTTAACACAATTCTTAAAAAGTAATAAGATTAACTTTGAAATACTTGCCCTTCAGTTGCCTTGGTTTTCTCAGATTGGACAAGAATTCTATAAAAACCATTAAGAATAAATTTAATAATACATACTTCATGATATGCTACATACATTTCTGGCTGATTTTGAAGTTTCAGCGGCACTTTTATCAGATTTATACCAATATGCTTAAGAAGTTTTAAAGCATTTAGTGATGAAATATCTTCGGCGATAAACTCCGACAAATCTTTGCCAAAACAGTAATAATTAGGATCAGTACCTATCTCAACAAGACTTCCAACAGTGTCTGCTTCATTATCATAATAAGTTGAAAATTTAATGTTAATTCCCATATCGGTTCCTACATCTAATAAATCATCTTTAGGACTTCTTTCCATTTTGATCATTGTATCCTTCGTATTCTCGGTGTGTTCCGGATTTAAATTTGTCATTGAAGAAAACGCTTCCAAAACATTCATCTTAGTTTGATCTACAATACCAAGCCGTGTGATTTTCTTCTTCTTCTTCTTCGATTTTTGCTTTGACGTGTTTCCATTTACATTGATCAAGTTCCAAGAATCATTCACATTTAATAAGTTTAATACTTTTTCAGCTGCACTCTTCTTCGCTGCCTTTTTCGAACTTGCTTCCCCCTCAGTGGTTAAATCACCAAGCTTGCACCTAGCGACAAAACTTTTCTTATGATCTGGTCCAGATTCAGAGACAATATCAAAAGACACACTCCAACCATTCTTTTGAGCTAATTCATGAACCAAAGAAATGGGTGCTTTTGCAGTTAACTTGTTACATAGAACGCCATTCTTAATACATTCATCTGCATCTTTTAAAGACATTTTCCTAAACTTTTCCAGCGCTTCTTCGGCAGCATTATGTCTAGCTGCTTTAATTGTGTATCCAAAACCTGTGAAACTCTCATCGCCCACGTCAACCCGAACTCGAAAGGGACCATGGGTTGCAGTATTTTCGATGGCAGGAGATTTCAAACTTAAATTCAAAGTTTCATTCAACTTTTTGTTAAGTTTTCCAGAATAGGAATCTAATGCGTAGTACGTAAACTTATCAGAGGAGTCAGTTAGCACATTTGTATCAATAACAAAATATTCAACTTTAATCCCTAATTTAGCAGCTATATTATTTAAATGAACAGTGGGTGTGAGTTTTTCAATTTCTAATTGCTGTTCCGACTTAGAATGTATTATCGGCTTTGTGTAATCAGTTTTCTGAAATGCTTTGGAAGCAGCATTTCTTTTGGCGTCTTTTATTGTTCTTCCTCTTCCTGTATACATTTCTTCACCCAACTGCAACTTAACTTCAAAAGTTTTATCATGTGGTGGTCCATTCTCGCTAATCAAAATGTACTCAGCGTCGATTTGATTTAATTGTGCCAATTCACTGATTTGGCTTAAAATACTTTTAAATTGTTGAGTATCTTCCTTGGTTTGCACCAAAAAATCAGTTATTTCTGCCTCTTCAGATTCTGGAATTGTGAAAATATGCTAACGTTAATGTACATAAGTGTAAACTATGATTTACCTAATAATATTCCTTTAGTTTTTGTTAATATTAAATTATTGGTCGTGTCAGCAATTGGCGAGTCTTCAACTGTTAATTCTCCTGCAATATATTTTAATTTATAATTATTAATCATACGGGATAGTCTAATTCAGTTTTAAATTAGTACCTTCAATGCAATCAACATCATTGAATATTTCTTCCAAATCTTTCAAACTTAAACAACTACACGATGAAGTAAGTAGAGGCAATAACAATATGCCCAACATTTTTAAATCCATTTCCATACGATCAACTTTAAACTGTCATCCTAAATCAAAATGCTATGGTGGATCAATCATAGACATACCATATAAAAAAACACTTCCTACCTAATATACTTGTATCGTACAGTAATAGAATAATTAGAACAATATCCTTCAACACCAAACCATGTCTGCACTAAACCTAAACGATTATTACGCCCACAGATTACGCCGCTATTTCCCAGCCACAGATGACTACCTATTTACAGCTGTGTACTGTGTTCCCCTCAACGGATCTACAACGAACTAAAATGATATACAAAGTGTGACTATACTATTTATATTTACAAATTATTTAAAACTTTGTAAAACATAAGATTAGTTTAGTAAACATATACTTATTTATAGTTAAATGTTTACACGTTGTTTTTAATTTAATACTACGTCATTCATTCATTTGTTATGTTTGACAGGTTACGTTCCATTCTAAATTTTACGTGTCGATAAACACTAGCAGCATACGTTCATCAACATACGTTTTATTCAGAACACAATCATGAAACCTAAAATAAAAATAACGCAGTCTGTTATAGATGTAAGTGCTTTTTGTTAGAATCATTAATTTCTGCAATTAAACCTATTTGTTCTTCAGCGAATCAAGTTTTGCAAGTTTGATCAAAGTGGTGCTTTGTATGGAGTTATCCATAAAGACACACAATATGTTTTTGGATTATTCAGCAATGATGATTATTCCTATGCTGATTTATTATTCCCAGCCAATATTGATATGTGTGGAGCTTATCAAATGGGATCAATCAACAAAGAAGATGTGAACAGAATACTGATTGATGTTGATGTTACTGATAATCCAATATTTATATCAGTGCCAGAACCAAACACTGTCACCGCTTATCACGTAATTAACAACAAACTAGAGACTGCTGATATGCAGATTCTCAATGACAGTGTTATGTATTCGGATTTTCTGCACCTGCGATTAGAAGCACCAATTTACCTATCAGCTGAGCTTGATGTGGAAAACGTGAATGATGAACTGCTAGTCATAAGAAAGCAGATTAGCAGCGGCAAACTTGCATTTCAAATTGACAAGTACAATTTGTTCATTCTAAGTGAAAACAATTTTATCAGCCCCTTTGATGAGGTCACTGAAGAAACTGCTTTGGGAAAACTGCAACAATGTACTACAGCGCAGGGAGAAGTGGAATATAGTAGAAAACCTGAGGAAATAGAAAAGGAAATCATCCCAGTTTCGATTATAAGGAAGGCCACGGTTGAGAAGGAGGAAACAACGAACAATCATGCTCCATTTATTCAAATTGAACAACGTAGATATTTTAAAATGACCATAAAATGGACCCTTTTAATTGAGGTATAATTTCAGTTGAATCAAAACGTTTTAATATAGTGTTGCAAATTGATGCTATTGCTCTGGTTCATAAGGAAACAACGTTAAGTAAGTTGTACACCATATTAGTGGAAGGGGCTTGCAGAAATTTGAAATTAATTGGAAATTACATAATGGACGTTATGACAGAAAGTGATAACAAACTTCCAGTCAATTTTAAACCAGAAATTTTGCATTTTTATCCATATAAATGTGGACATTTTGTGACTAGGGTACTAAATAGGGATGGAGAAGATGAAGGTAACTTTGCTAACTAACTGCCAAGCAATGTCTCATACGTAGTTTGTTCTTTAGAAAATGTCAGAATTTTGCTACATGAAAATTTCTTGCTACAAAAAAGCCGACCAGTATTCCGTAGAGGCAACGTCTTTCACTTCAAAACTGAGCAACACGGACGAATAACCAACCCACATAAGGATTTGCGCTTTTCAGCAATAGGTAACACCCCTTGTTATTTATCAGAAACGTTCAAAATTCCACATACTATTATTTTAAACACAATCAGTATTTTCTAGGTTCCTGATTTCCCACTACACCTTACTTCATTCAGTCAATGTTTAACCCACAACTATCCAATAAATGATCCCATAATTTGCTTGTGTTAACTCGAAAAGATTTCTTTTCAAGGTGAAGTAGCAATGGTCAATGGTGATTATTTGTATTATCATTATAAACAAGATGGTATGGATGACGATGGTTGGGGTTGCGCCTATCGCTCGCTACAGACATTGGCTTCGTGGCTTTTACTTCAGGGCTATACTGACAAAGCTGTACCAAATTTCAAACAGATTCAACAATGCCTGTATGATATCGGCGATAAACCAGCATCATTCGTTGGGTCGCGTCAGTGGATTGGATCCACGGAGGTTAATTTCGTTTTGGAGTCATTATTGGGCATTACATGCAAAATTATCAATGTCAATTCTGGCGATGAGCTTGCTTCTACTGGACCCGAATTACTTTATCATTTTCAGACGTATGGTGCACCAGTAATGATAGGTATTTGATTGAAAAATTTGAGTATCAAGATCAAATATAAAATTACAACTACTTTCAGGTGGAGGCGTATTGGCACACACAATTTTAGGCGTTGACTACAATCGAGACACGGGTGACATCAAATTTCTAATTCTAGATCCACATTATACTGGGGTGGATAATATTAAAACCATAATCAGCAAGGGTTGGTGTGGTTGGAAAAATATGGCTTTCTGGGATAAAAAGGCGTATTACAATATGTGCCTCCCAATGGTACCAAAAGGTGTATAAGTTATTTCAGCAAATGTGCTATTTTCCACATGTTTTAAAGTTTTTGATAAATAATTATGTACGTTTGTTAAAAAGTTGTGCTTTAGTTAATATCACTTGAATTTGCAAGAGTGTACGAAGTTTAGTTCCATATAACATTAACTAATGTGAAAATTCCCACTCTGAGTGTGATAACAAATAATACAAAATTAGCAACCCGAACGTTAAAATAATAAGGCACTTCGCGGTCGCTGTACCGACGTCATAGAATAGCGATGTTACTCCATGCTATCCTTCAATACATTAAAAGCAGCTCCTAGTGCCCAACTGATTTCATGCCCATCAATCTTTTTAAATAACTAAAATTCAATTATTAGAAGAAAAACCAAATAATATTGGAGATATGTACTTACATTAAGTACTGTGTCGTTTTCTAACCCATAGCCGTCTTCCAATAGCGATACGATAAAAGTCATATCTAAACACATAAATGGCTGGTCCGCGTTTGCTTCTTCACATACTAAGAAGTAAAATAGTCGTTAATCATCATCAGTTATTGCAATTATAAGAGAACCAACCTTCCTGCTGCCCCTTTTTCATAGTTGCTAATGTTATGGCTCCGCCTTCCTTCATATCAATCAGTCCACACTCAGCAGCTCTATCGAAGTAATAACTGAACGCAAAAATGCGTTTATTAGACAACTCCTCCAATGGGGTAGTGTTTGATTTTACGTATTTACGAACTATTTTTGTGCATTTTTCAATATCAACAATTGGTATATTTTGTCCTTGGCTGATGGCTGTATTAGGATATACTTTCGTAGGATAACTATCCTCGGGCCCACTAACAAAATAGTCTTTGCCACCGTAATGCCACTTTCGATGCTCTATTATAGGATTCACGCAAACGCTGGTAACATGCGTTTCATCTTTTTGCCCGTGTGTTAAAATTTCCTTGCGAGCGGCCATCAACCCAAGGCCTAGGTAACTATTGGTAAATACTTGAGTTTTCCCACTGGGCAAAAGAGCATTATGAATAAACTCCTCTTGTTTCAAAGTCGCTGGGGTTTGTGCTGCAAAAGTGACTTGAGTTGAACCGCCACCCAAATCAAGGGCAGCGACTGTATTCTCTGGTTTATTATGATCTGAAAAATTATTAATATCAAACACATTATTAATATAATGTAGTGTAAAGCATACGTAAGAGGTAATTAACAGTGAACCACGAGAATATTCCTTCATCAGTACCATCCATTATTTCAACTGAATCCTCACGCGTTTGGAATGGAATTTTCTCAAAATGTGTTCTTATAGAATGTAATAGTCCAGTGGCCTTATGGCCAGGTAACAGTCGCAAACCAGCAGTTGCTTTTAGCACCACTACAGTATCCGGCCAATATTGCTCGGGAATTTCGCTTTTAGCTTTATCAATAAGACTGTTTATACTCTTTGCCGCCTTTGCAGGATCATCGGCATAGGCAGAAAGTCCCGGCTTAATTTCATGAAACAGTTCCTTATCAAGCATTAAATTCCCATTTAATATTGCTTTATGGAATGTATACGCTAATACTCTAGATCCAGTACTGCCCGCGTCTAGGACGACTGCATAAACTGGGTAATGTTTTCCCATTGTCTTCGCGACATTGTCAATGAATCTATTACCAATGTGCCAAGGAATGTCATCGTCTGTGTATAAATATAGAACAAAAACTAATAAAGTGCCACTTATCACCAGGCAGAACAAGGACTTAAAAATGCCTGTTGATACCACTGGCTTGTTTTTAATTTTACGTCGACGCAGAGGAACTCGTGCACTGATATCCTTATCACCATTAGCCTAAAACGAAAAAAAAATTATCACTTGTGATTCGCTAATGATAAAGTACAAGATAGAAAACCATGCTTTACACATATCACACAGCATCAGCTAAAATTTTGAATTCATAACAAAACTATTTTTAGTAGTTAAATCATTATAATAATACTAATTATACCAATGCTACTGAGAAACACAAAAAAACTTTTGCAAAAAGTTTGCGTAAAGCTAATATTTTAGTGCCCAGAACCCAAACTTAATGATTATACACGTGTACGCAAATGTTAGTGTTTAAGGCATTCTGAAAATGAGTTTCTTACTAATTAATAACTTACAGAACCCATACTGTTGATAAAATCTACTAATTGATGAAAAAATGTAAACTAAAAAACCGAAACAGACTTGTATAACATTCAATACAGGAACATGTCTGGAATCAATCCAAAAGCAGACTTTAACGTGGATATGCGGCAAATGATTAAACAGCGTTAAAATTATGGTAAATATATGTACCTTTCGTCGCCGCAAATCTGCCGCCTTGTTCATTGCTGCTTCTAGTTGCACAGAATAGAACGAACTTGTACGCGTGTATCAGTTAGATAGCAAAGATATACAATCGTTGTGTGATACTATTAATTATACAACACGGCACTCAGTTTTGTCGGTTTGTTTGGTGCTCCCATATAAGGTATATACTCATTTACACAAGTGATGGTTCCACAGTGTACAGTGATAATATGTCGACAACAAGCGCGGTAACTTTTACGCACGGTGCATAAATATTGAATACATCAAATTGATCGCGTCATCATTACAATATGTATCTATAAAACGTGACCTTCGTTGATCGGTGTTGACAATCCTAATGCTAAATTAAAGAAACGATAGAAACTGTAGAACCACTTACTACTCGCACGAACATAACCATTACCAACACTTTTATGCACTATTCTGGGCTTGTCACTCTCGTTTTTGTCTTATCCTTTGCCCCATGATATTATTCAATGAAAATGAGTCATGGACAGTATGTACTGATACAAAACACTATATAATTGTTTACATACAACTGACAAGTTAATAGCCGGTTATTACAAGCGAAGTGAAAGATACTGTATCTATGGCCTCCAGAGGGCGGTCATATATTCGAATATTTTAGGAATAACTTAAATCGCACCTCTGTTCGTAATATTGATTTAATCTATTCATTTCAATACACACAAATGATGTGAAAATTGCATATACGTTACGCTTTCGTGTAAGTTCGGGATCTTAACAACAAACACAATCGAGATATTGTTTTATTCAAACATAATAACTTAATCCTTAAGATTAACTCATGATTTTATATAATTTCATGTAGAGATAGGAATACCTTGTCTAATCAGTCAGAAATGTTTAAATTATTTATGACATTTAGGACAAAAACGTTTTCAAGTCAATGGTCACGCTAGCAAATAGTTAAATAAGAATAGAATACTTTAGCCTAAGAGCATCCTTAAAGCTGTCGCAATAAATTATAGGTGTAGAAATGCCTTACATTCAAGCTAAGAAGCTAGGAATAACATATGTTTTCGCAAGTGTTAAGTTATGTGATTCATAGGCATATATAATAGATGTGATTAAGTGAATATCAAGTCACATACACAATTCCTTATAAATTATCTAAGATACACTCCCAATATTCGAAAGCTTGCGAATAAATCAATACCAATAATCCTCGAACAAAACTTATTGCCGAACAATAAACACATATATAAATTATAATTAATGAATTATTTTAAATTAGTTTACACAGAATAAAACTAATGTTATAATTCATAGAAACGTGTTAAGGCAGTTAGAATAAACCAGTCATAAAGTAAATTTTGATCTAGAGAAAATCATTAAGCAAATACAATCATGTTTGCGTATGTTATATACGTCACAAAAGCATTTCTTATCGCATGACTATAAAGCGCAGATAGCTTCTGTAGTTTGGATAAAATAGCCCATATACCTTGAAATTAATTACACGTCAAATGGTCACATTTTTGTACTCAATTCGTTAATAAAATAACAATTAAACTCTTAGTTTCGCGTTTCATAATGTTTCGGCCATTCTTTCACGTTTATATAACTACCAGATTGAACTACATTTGAATCCCGTACTAGTAAGAGCATTACATAATCTCAATTCCGCTAATGCTTGCTATTAAGTTAGTCTCAAAAACTATCAACAAAACTAGCTGGAAAAAGGCCGGTGCGACCAGTACGTTGCTGTGTACCTTTATACCATCCGTCTTCTCGCTTCTTGTGCACGTAAATGATATCATTTACTTGCAATTCCAGCTCATATTCACTGTTCGGCGGATACGGAGCGATGCACCTGAATCGCTCACGTACAGTTTGCGTGCTGGTTTTCGATTTCCCATTGCTGCTGCCATTGGCGTCCAAACTGTGTGACTTTCGATGATGATGAATATTTGGACTGCTGATTGAACTACTTACAGTGGGCGTTTCGCCGCCGCTGGTTCTAAAACACTTACACATTTTAATATTTGCATACAATATTGAATAGCAATCAATCATAATAGAAATTTATAGTGAGTTTAATTTGCAACATGAGCCTAGTTTCTCTCTAAGTGATATTAAACACACCTGGGGGCTGGGACTTGCGTTAATATACTGGGTCTTTCTTTATGCTTAAGCCGTTGCGAGGTACTTTGATATATTCGATGGTGATCGGAAGGTACTTGCAGTAGCTGACTGGGACATGAGCCGGACCTGTTGGCACGCACACAAACAATAGGAAACTGAGCAAACATGCGGCAAGCAGTGGTGCTTGGTATTAGATTACATGCCATAAGTCAAAATGCAAGACACACATAAAGCAGAGCAGGTGCTGTATGCACTCGGCGTAAAAATAAAAGTGAAATTCACAACTTTTATTTTTACTGTACTCCGTTTGCGAATGAGAAGCGCGTTAATACCTGACATGTACAGGATGTGACGTGGACACGACAGTGGCATCTTCAAAAACAGGATTGTCCATTGAATACGTCGATGCCGGTGGAGATTTCGAGCGCTTGATGCTTGTCAAGCGCCGCATCAAGCTCACCGTACTTTTCTCCTTTTTATCTTTATGCTAAAGCAACAAATAGAATGCGGCGTGATTAGAAACGTCATTACAAATGAACATTGACCAACAACAAGAACATCATACTATCAAAAGATCAAACTACGATCAAATATATACAGTAGGTTAATGGCAAGCAACACACCTTTTCAGCAGACTTTGCAGGGGTAACAGTTAAATTAACACTGGACATAATGGCGCTGCTTGACCGGCCCAGCGGCACGACAGCATTGTCTTGCTGGCCGTGCCAACTGGACGAGATTGAGTTAGCTGTGGGGCTGACAGACCGCGGCGGCAATTCAGGTGGCAGGTTATTGGTTCGTGAGCCATTTTTTCGACTATAACTTACGCCCGTCTTGCTATCCGCTTGAGCTGGCACAGATTTGCTGCTGCTGTGATACGGCTGAACGTAATTCCCCGGGAATACGCCAGATTTCTGCGTGCGCACTGACGTGCCTTTGTACCAAGTATCCTGGCATCTCTCAGTAACCATGTAAATACCATTTTTCCGTAATTCTAATTCATCCGGCTTCTGAGGCTTGTAAGGGTAAAGTGCAACGTACGCTGCGGGTAAATGTACGTCTTGTGCGTCGCTTGGCACACGTCTATGGCGTTCTCGCTCCGAATGGCTGGACTGCGCCTGCTGTGCGCGCTCCAATTCATCGCCGAGCAATTCGGCCGAATGTCTATGGCGATTTGAATTATGTGCAGACGTTGAAACTGATGTAAAACTGTGTCGCTTTTCTTTATTATGATGATTGGATGAATGCGCTCCAGACAATGCATGTCTAGTCGGAGTTGAAATTAATGAAGTTTCCATTTTTCTATAAAATTGTAAGATATTTAAAAAATATCGGCAAATATTTAACGCCCACTTACTGAACAACACGACTAGGCGTTGTTCTTGGTGGAGGTGAAGCAGGACTAGACGGTGCTGTGCTTGATGTAGATGACGTATTGCTTGAAGAAGTGTTTGGTGTTGTTGTGGTTGAACTGGCGCCAGAACTAACCGTAGAACTTGAATCAGACGTGGGTAAAATGACACCTGAGGGTTTTGGAACACCGTGCTTCGGTGTTGCAACTTGTTGCACTTGTTGTTGATGCGAAATATTCGCGTGTGTAACGTTGCGTGTATGATCGATGGGAATCAGTGGAGCGCTATCTTCTGTAGTTGGTGTTGGTGGAGCAACTCTCGAAGGGCCTGGTTGAACACTGAAATGATTCATACACGTAATAAATAATATGTACAGCTAAAATGTAATTGAAATAGAATGCAAATTGGTTCCCGCAAAGAATATTACTAAGAATGATTCAGACAGGTCATGAGTAACTTGCATTCATTATGAGATAATCAATTATGGGGTAATAGAAATAGCGCAAAAGACGTACTTGGTTGATAACTTCATTAAAGAGCGAGCCTGGCTGTTTAACTCGACGAATGCTAATGGAAAAATGCCAATGCGTCCATCCAGTCTGCCCTCAGCCCAGTTTTCGTCCACGCGCCTTATCACTGTGATAATATCACCTTTGCTAAATGTCAAGCATCCTTCGTCCTCGTCGTTGGTCATGCGAAAGTCGTAGAGTGCCTTGCATTGGGCAATATTGCTGGGCACCGGTGTAATCATCTAAAAACCAATCCATAAGATAAGCTCGTCCTAATTTCGTGAATTACTTTTAAAAACTTTGCTACACAATAATCCTTTTATCGATTTTTTAACATAACAATCATTATTATCTATAATCTTTATCAGACAAACAAAGCTATTAGACGATTACACGCAGATAAAAACCGCATTATAAGAAAATCGCAACTAGTACCAGCAAAAAATCAATAGAATTCAATTACCTGAACGTAGCTTACGGGAAATACTCCTTTTCTGCCAGCGCATTCACCTTCATACCAATGTGAATCAATCCGTTTGCGCAAAATTATGATTTCACCACGTTTGAACGTCAAATCCCTAGAAAAAATAAACTGTTTAGCATGTGAACATTCAATAATTATAAATCTTTGTAATACCCTTGTTCTTTCGAAGCAAAATCATACAACGCCTTCGCATAAGGCTGATGTGGTGAAATCTGATGAGGTGAATTTTGCTTATTGCTTTTGTGTCTATGATCAGGGGTGCCAGGACCATGATGCACAGGTGTTGATTGCTGAATGATTGGTGCCGCTTGTGAATTTTCTCGAGGCCTGTCCAATTTCTTAGGGGCTGCATTGCGCATACCTTCGAGTATCCTCATGAGAAGGACATTTGGTGGAAGTTCATCCACCTTGCATGGCACAAGAATTCGACACTCTGGACACCGAAGTTCCTTGTGGCTTTCGATAATCTCGCGCAAACATTTCTTGCAGAAGGTGTGCTGACACGGAAGCACCTTGCTGGAAGTGTCCAAGCGCTCGAGGCACACGGAGCACTCCAGCAAATCATTTAACGTGCCCTCATCCATTGTGGTCGACAAGGAAGAGCAATTTAATCAACTCACGCTGAACTGTGACTGATGACTTGCACACATGATACTTTTTATATTTGATAACTCATTCTCCACGCTACGCTACTTCACTTGCACTAAAAGTTATTATTGTTATACATTGATGAGGACTTCCGTTGTGCTTTCAATGCACACACATAAACGTTCTGTTACTTTTACTCTCGCCTGGAATGCACGCTCGCAGCTTGCTGGGTGCGGTGAAGTAGATCGTGAGACTAGCGGACTAACTAGTAGTCATCCGCGTATATGCAATGATCGTATAAAGTAAATCGCAAACCATCGCTTCTATCGCACTTCTAACACGTGATCATAGAGGAGGGCAAACAAGTTTATTCTTTAACTTAGTAATCGTCTGCGAAACAACAAAGAACACACCGCAGATCCCCACTTAGTAACTAGAATAAAATAACAGTTCGACATCAAGTGCATTACAAGAGAAGTCTATGAATTATGAGATATAAAAACAGAAAGTACAGCAACAAGAGGAAGATATCTATAGAAAGGGGGCAGCACTACATTTGTCTTAAAGTTGCAATATAATATTAATTACAATTTGATTCAATGTGTAAATATTGGTAATGCATCTAATCCGTGTCCATTAGTTAGTTAATGACTTTTGTAATTACAAGAATTCTAAATATAAATGCTTGGATATGTTACTAGTGCTACCAACGTAATGTCACTAACTGTCACTATTATTCTAAAAATTCAATAGATATAAGGTATATTTATTATAAGAATTAGGCACAGTTTACTACTTAATTATATACTATTAATATATTTGTAATAATATATTAAAATAAATGTGTATTTTATCACGTTTGTGTTGGCGCCAATTTGTTACAGGCTCATTAGGCTGCTTAGTGCTGCCACGCACGGCAAGTTTCAACGTAAACAACGCCAAGCGCTTCGCTTCCTAGTTCGGCGCTCCCGCTTGCGTAAATTGTTAGTGCTAACATTTATGGTGTAGATATACTCATTTGGAACTCAAAAAATTGTTATTTTGTTGTTTGATTACTTAAAACCGAGATGGAAGAATTTGAAACTGGTGATTTGGTGTGGTAAGTAACTTAACCTAAGGCTGCAACCAGGATCTCATATTTTGTTTTTAGGGCAAAGATGAAGGGCTTTAGTGCATGGCCTGGACGCGTAAGTGTTTTTGAGTGCGTACAAATATGTCTTATCTAAACTGATAAATCTTTTAGGTTACAACTCCTAAGAGTTTTCTGAAAAAACCCACGACGAAAAGTGATGTTCTTTGTATATTCTTCTTTGGAACACACAATTAGTATGTATTTAGTTGGCTTAGTCTACACATTCTTAACCTATATGTTTTAGTGCATACATTGAGAAGAACAACATTAAGCCATATATGGAATATAAAAATAAGTTTGAAAAGATGTGCAAATCTTTATCCTTCAAGGAAGCTATAGATGATATAGAAACGTTTAGGACAAAACAAGAGGAAGATCCTAATTATAATCCAGAAGAGTATATAAAGCCGGTTACTGTATCGAACGATGAAGAATCGGCAGAGCCGGAGGAGGACGACGAAGAAGAAGAAGATGAAGAAGAGGAGGATGATGAACCCAAAGCTAAGAAACGCCGAAGAACCACTGGCTTGTTTAAAATGAAAACAAAATCACTGCCGACAACGCCGGTTTTGGAAAAGAACGGACCCGTATCGAAGGATACACCTGTAATTATTGATGAATTTTTGTTTGAATCATTTTATGTATTTTCTTGCTTAGGTTTCACTTTTGCAGATTAAGAAAATCGAGAGCAAAGCAAAGGGAGATGACGCAAAACCGAAAAGGGAACCTACGAAGTTTATTATCGGCTTCTTGGGTTTAGGCCGTATGGGACGTAATATTGTTAAGAACTTGGTAAAAGCTGGACATAAGGTGAACATTTGGAATAGGACCATTGATAAAGCAGACACGTTGAAGAGTGAACTACAAGAGACTTACCCAGGGTTGGTGCAAGTTTTTCCAACGCCTTCGGACATTGCTAGAAATTCGGACATTATCTATTCGTGTCTAACAGACAGTAATAGCGTAAAAAATGTAAGTGGCACATAAAGTGCATAATTTTTTAATAGTTTTTCTATAATTTGATATCTTCTCCATGTTTTCAGATATGGTGTGGAGAATTTGGTTTAAAAGAATTGGAGTCATACGACGGCAAAGGATACGTTGAACTGACTAATGTCGGCACGGAGAATTCTATTGAAACTAGCAAAATGATAACCGCCAAAGGCGGAAAATATCTAGAGGGTCAATTACAAGGTGGTGTTAGTGAAGCCGAAGAAGGCAAACTTGTCATTTTGGTCGCAGGAAATGAAAAGCTATATGACGATTGCTATTCTTGTTTCGAAGCAATTGGCAAGACAATATTCTACTTGGGCAAAGTTGGTTCAGCCTCGAAGATGAACCTCATATTGCAGGTCATGCGAGGGGTGTCAATGGTTGGCTTGCAGGAAAGTTTTACGCTGGCGAGCAAATGCGGGCTGACGCTTAAAGATGTGTTGGAAATATTCACACTGACTACTATGAATTCCTCATTTTTGCAATTAACTGCAAACAGTTTAGTGTCCGAAGATACTGAGCTCGAACATACAATGAAACACATTCGCTCTGATATCAAAATGGCGTTAGAATTTTCTGATGTCTTAAAACAACCACTAGTAATGGCTGCAGCAGCGAATGAATCAATTTTAAAGCAATTAAACTCCTAAGCTCTAACAATTTACTATAAGAGAAATGTCTTAACATATGAATTAATTCTAAATACTTACATCAAACAAAACAAATATTATATGGACCATAAAATAACACCTAATATTCAGTTTATTCTGGCAAATCATTGATTATATTTACAATGTACCTCTAATTTGCATATAATAGGTTTTGTTTAATTAGTAAAATTTGTTGTTTTATCAGAATAAGTAGTTTTGCAAAGGAATTTTATCATTTAAGAAAGGAAAAAAATATATCAATAGTAATTCTTCAAACAAATTTAATTTATAAGTTCTTTATCCATGGTGTAAAATAAATATATTTAGAATAATAAAGTTAAACTTTATGCAACTTACTCCCTTATTGTTTTTGATGTCAATTTCTGTCAACCTCTCTTAATTTAAATTCTTCGTTCGTCTTCGGATATTGTCGGCCGCCGAATCTGAAGCTGCGCGCGCAATGAGTGTTTATGGCCCCCACCAAAGAAACTGAAGCGGCGGATAAACAGAATGTGGTACGTCATTCGTGAGGAAAGTGTTTTCAAGTGAGGTGCTACGATGCCGGAGGAATTAAAACTAGGCGATTTAGTGTGGTATGTATTAAGTTTAAAAGTGCAACTACTTTAGTGTGTGTTGAATGCGTTTCTAATGCGAAATTCGTATTTTAGGGCGAAAATGAAGGGCTTTTGCCCGTGGCCAGGCCGGGTGAGTACAATGCCGCTATATTCACGCGCGAGTCGACCGTTGTATTGCCGCTCGGTGCAAGCTCTGAGTTAGCGTGCGCACGCAAGCAAGCACATGCCTGCTTCTGCTTCTCCAAGTCGCGCGTTCGAAAATACAAAACTTTGAATTGGAGCGCAAATATTAACATTGTCACATGTCTCAGTTGTTATTTACCTACGTCATAAATAGTCTATTACTGCTTAAGACTACTCACTAACTACTAAGCAAAGTGACAGAGTGTGTTCTAATGGGTGCAAAACTTTCAGATTGTAAAGCCCGGCGCAAACTTGAAAAAGCCGCCAAAGAAAACTGGCTTCCAAAGTATCTACTTCTTCGGCACGCACAACTTGTAAGTGTCCACTGTGCGCGAATCTGTATTCAAAATCATAATCAAAAATAACTGAATTTTCAGTGCGTGGATAGATGATGCAAATATCAAACCGTACTTGCCGTTCAAGGAAAAACTTATCAATTCAAATAAATCGTCGTCATTTACGGAAGCAGTGAACGACATTGAAGCGTTCATCAAGCAGCTTGATGTAAGGAATTTGTTACTTTGTGTATCCCGTCCTGTATATCTATGTGTTGATTGGTTTGGCTACAGGAAAACCCAAACTACGATCCGCTGGAACACTTAAACCAGAATGCAGAGTTCGATAAGCTGAAAGAAGACGAGCGGGAAAAATCTGCAAAGAAGCCTCGAAAGGTTCGTTTCTAACAGCTTGTTTAAATACAGCAAGAGTCGTTTGGTATATTGTGTTGTATTTGTATGTATGCAGGAAAGTCTGAAACGAACGTCGACGACGCCACTCACGCCAAGCACGCCGAAGCGCAAAAAGCCGGCGTCTCCGAAGCCGGAAGGCAATGGCACTACGACGCCTTCGTATAACGCCACGAATCATGTGAAGAACTACGAAGCGATTTTAAATAGGCCCATACTTGACGTACCTGTAAGTGCTCGCACTTGTCATAAACAAGCATGCCGCGCGGGTAGGCATTAATTCTCCATCTATTTTGTAGGAACAACCATCCGTTGACTTGACGAAAGTATCCGATAATTTCAAATCGAAGAACATCAACGCTTCCACGTCGACCTTCGGTTTCCTGGGACTGGGCATCATGGGTTCTGGAATGGTCAAGAATTTAATCATCTCGGGTCATAAGGTCAACATCTGGAGTAGGTCTATGGAAAAGGTGAGTGGATTTACTGGTTGTTTTATTTCTCATGGTTTTATCTATTCGTGAGTGTTGCGCGGTCATATTTTGACAAATCTTTCCATAATCTCGTTTCTTTTTATCTCGCGAGCTCCTGCCTGTCTGCTTGGTTTTATCGGATTCTGTCTATACATGCAAAGTACACACTGCAGGGTGTAATATTTATTAATTTTCTGTAATGAGTAACAACCTTCTGCCTAATATAACCTGTATTTTTATACATCTAAAAATCACGATATACATACAGCATTATTAACAAGAAATATCCTTGATAAGAAAAATAGTATTTGATTGGTACCCGCTTAATATAGATTTTTTAAGTTATAGTTACTTCATATAGTTTATATATCTTTTGCCTCTGTTCAACGTTTTGCATTACTTGCAAAGGGTTTAAATAGCATTAATTCATTTTGCTCTAATTGCATGGCCCAGCAATTACTAGTTTTGCCGTTCGATGCCAGATAATGGTATTATAGTACATTTCGCTTGAGATTTACTTAGATATTATTGTTATTCCCTAAAAGTTCAATATCCTTACAGAGAAGATCTTAGGTATTACAGTTCCTTTCAGTTGCGCTTATATCGCGTTTAATAATAACTGGAACATGGCGGAAGAATTGAATTATTAAGAGGCAAATCTTAATATTATACATTGCAATTAACCAATCGCTCACACACATGTATACACTTCACGATACCACCAATCTTATTGGTTCTATTCAGAATTAAACTAGCTCGAGTTTATTTAATCTCGTTTATATAATTTTTTACAACTAAAATGTTTTTATTTTCCAACGATTTGCTAAAATAGGTTATTATCATTCTAAACGATTTTGGTTGGGGTTGGTATACATATGCAAACACTCCCATAAATAGGTTTATGTAAAATTAAATATAAATGCCTACTCTTCCTCAAAAGTAAATCGCTTAAATATCATTGGATAATCTACGTAAACAAATCGTTACTTCCACGTGGAGGGTTCCAACCGGTTAATTATACGTTCATTTGCTTAATAGTTATGTCAATTGGAAAGTGAATTTGCAATACATACTTTCGTTCTTCTTCGCTTTCGTGTTATACATCTATTGCGCAATCAAATGCAGCGGTAGTAAATCATGTAGTTTTTTTGAATTTTCTTGATTCTCAAGTGTAATCTGGGTTTCATGCCGTCATGTCTCTGTAGTAAGATCAGTCTTGGGTGCTTCTTCATTGGAAAGGCTGACTAATACGCATTCGCAATTTTTGAAAGATAGTAATCGACACCTCACGTAATTGATAAATAATTCTTCTACTTATCGTTAGTAACTTTATCATCTTTCCTCAGTTTTATACCTCAGTTATAGAGAAAGCCACGAAACGGTGTATTGTTTAAATTTTCGTTTTTAATTGATATCAATTTGTTGTAGATCATATTGTTTTTAAGATTAGGTACATGTTTCCGCAGATCAATCTTCTGCAAATTTTAACGCAATCGGTCTTTATGTGTGGTATTATTCGTTTGCTTGGTATTAATTTGTTGGCACTGACGGACTTAACAGAGTTACTCACTTTATCACAGACACTAAATGTAAATCGAGCGGGTCGTCGCACCACAATAACTTTTGCGTTAAAATATCCAGCAACTGGTTGCAGCTTGGTTGGGTTTTTGCAAGTCCCTGATTTCCAGCAGATGTGGAAGGTTCTGTAAATGTTACAAAACCGTTTCGTTGCTGTGCTGTTTCTCTTTGGTGCTGTCGGTCGACGGAGTTTCATGCATATGGACTGGCGCTGGCGGCTGTTGTTTTGAAGAGTGCGCTTGGGGTTCTGTACTGATATGTTGAGGTGTACTAGACGAGGACGTTGACTTGCTATTCTTGTTACTAGTTGATAAATCCGGGAGACTGGTGCTGGGGTTTAAGCCATCTTCTGTGCAATATTCTATCGCCGCTTGGCTTTCCTGCAGATCACCCGTGCTCTGAGTTGCTGTCATGGCGTACTTAAGATCAGGGAAGGCTGTCATCGGTGGCATGAAGCTGTATTCCGGTGGTAGAAGGTTAGGAATATAATTGATGTGAATGCCGGCGAGGTCCAGTTGTTGCTTGGATCCGCTGATCGAACGATCTGTCGGTGTATAGTAGAGTGAGAGCTTGCTTTCAAGTAGGCTGGGTTTGGGGTCCTTGATGATCGTGAGTCTTTCTATCTTCGTTTTGATGTACATATCAATGCTGTCGAGATCATTCGGATCGAACACAATTGAATCGGCTTTCCCGCATCCAGCCCGGCAATTCTCGAAGTACAGATTCGGTAGGTTCTCCAAGACGCGGTTCAGAGTTTGCTGCTGATACTTGTAGGTTTCTCGCAGTTGCAACACTTTGTGAGCACTAAACTTGCGTATTTTGTTACGTTGGAAGATGTAATTTTCGCGCACCCAATTCAGTTGGCCTGTAGAATAGTCACGCACTCGACGCACCTACACAATGAGAGATTGATTAATCCTTTGTATCGAAGCGAATCTATTAGGCGCGTCAGCAATTACCTGATCGTGATATTGGCCGCGCAGCGTTGTCAGATGGTTCTGGCCAATTTCCTTGAAGTCCTTTAAGTGCTTCGCCTGTACTTGGTAGCTGTTCTGTATCCATTCCACCTGTTGGGTGCAGTTATCCTTGATGCGATGAACCTATACAATGGCAGTAAACAAACAGGCATTGAGAGAACCATAAGAAACCCCTCGGTATAAAGTATTGATTGTGGGTATTGAGTTGATTCTGCATTTACCTGCAATGTGTAGTTTTCACGTAGCTTCTCCAGTTGTTGGGACTTATAATGCTCAATGTTATCCAAAAGGTCGTATATCTGCCTGGCACGCGGCGAAACTCGGTCACGCTTGCAAAAACTGCAGCAGTTGTTCAAAATGCCTAATCTGTTTATAAAAATGCAAGCAAGCGTTGATGATAAGTACCGGATTCTAGTGAAAGTCAAAAGGTTAACTTACTTATTAAGTATGTAGCGAAGGAACTGCACGAGTAGAGTCAGAGCCAAAAAAGCTGTAGCGCACTGAAGGCCGACGATAATGCTTAATATTTTGATATGGTTCCAATCGGCAGGATCAATATGTAGTAGCACCTCTGAGGTGTAGTTCGCCACAGGGTTGCTGGCATAACAAGTATATCGGCCGCAATCCGCGCGGGTGACGTTCTGAATATATAGCGTTCCATTGTCCAGTATTTGTATACGCGGCGGGATGTTTCGCATCGGAATCATGTACTCATTGTGGGCGTGCGGATGCTTGTAGAAGATATCATTAATTGATGGATCCGGGTTCCAGTGGTACACTTCGCGCAATGGTGTTACCCACGTTATCGACGGTGGAGGATTCGCCACGTATCGACACTCTAATAACGCGTGGGTTTTCAGTCGGTACATGTTAGTCGGAGTCTTGTGCACTAGATGCGGAGCCGTGCAGTTCAGATGGTGGAGAGTCGGTAGCATATCGTTGGGATACGCGTCCGGACCGCATGTTAGTTCAGATAATGTCAAGTTCTTTGCATTTTTCACCCATGCATAGAACCAGAACATGCGGCAATCGCACGCCCATGGATTATCACTGATATTCAGACTTTGCAAACGTGACAAATTGGCAAGAGTTTGCGGTAGGAACGTCAAGGCATTGCCGCTGATATCCAAGCGGCGAATTGATGGCGTATCTGCCAACACATACGGTTCGATTTCGATTAAATATTTGTTATTGCGAATGAACAATTCCTCCAGTTTTGGTAACCCGAGCAATTCAGTATTGTGCACCATTTCGATGAGCGTGTTATCAAGTGTTAGCGAGCGCACATTCTGGCTGAAGTGAAACATACCGTATGTAAGATGTTTCAACTTATTGCCGCTCAAATTCAAACGCATAAGATTTTGCAAGCCGCGAAACGTGCCGCTGGCAATGTTGAGAATCGGATTGTTGGCCAAATTTAAGTACTCCAATTGGTTAAGCGAGTCGAAAAGACCTTTGGACACTGAAGTCAGTGAATTGTTGGACAGGTCAAGCTCCTTTAGCACCGTGAGATCGGCCAGAGCATTTGAGGTTAACTTTGTGATCTTATTGTCGTTCAGTAGCAGCAGTTCGATGTGCTTGTTGAACTTGAAGAAGTGATCCAGTATAGTGACCAGCTGGTTGTGTGACAGATCCAGTACACGTAGATTGATGAGTTTCGTGAAGACGTGGAAGGGTAGAGCCGGCAGACGGTTGTACGCAAGGCAAAGCGTCTCTAACGATGCCGAGTGATTGAAATTGAATACGTCGCGCGGAAGATCGTTGATACGATTGTGGGACAGATTCATCGTTCTCAGACTGACGAAGGGCGCGAATTGCGATGGATGGAGGGCTTCGATCCGGTTAAAACTCATGTCCAAGTGCACGAGCGAACCGGGATGCAAAATCAATCCGCGAATATCGGTGATATCGCTCTCGGTCCATTGAAGGTCGTACAGGGTGCTCGCGTCCAAATGCTTTGCGGTCGTGTTGTGCAGGATGAACTGGGACGCGTTCTTCGCCTCGAGTAGGTCTTGAAAGGTGACGTCCCAGCACTGCATCGTCTCGCGCTTAATCCACGTACATCCATGCTTTCGCGGCATGCCATTGCCGTCATCGTCTTCATTGTCATAATGTGGCGTCGTGTTTGCGGCGTACACCAGCAGAAGCAGCCAGTAGCAAGTGAATGCAATTCCGCCTAATCTCAAAGGCCGAACGTAGTTACCCATAGTTTGTCATGCATTGTCCTTAAACGCACGGCCGGAAGATATTTCTCTCTCTAATTACCACCTTTAAAAATAGAACCACATTTCGTATTAATATAGCTGAGCAAGTCTCCCGGTACGGTTCGGTCTTCAAAGCAACAACAGCAGAACCAAACTCCTCTGGGAACAGGTGTAAATTTGATGCAGTGTTGTTTTTTGAACAACACTGCATAAGCAGTAATAGCGTACCAGGCAGCAGCAGCAACATCAAACGTGCGCGTTGTTTGGTGCACGCGAAAGCACTGGGAGTAAGTAATATACCAGTGTCAACGTGCCAATAGCACATGCATATTTATATTTTTAATAATCGCATAGTATTTGCGTGTATGCTAGCGATCGACGCGCGTTTTAAATATTTGCTGTGCGCATTACAGCATATTGGCGAACGTATGTAATGTCAGACGTGGGCACCAATGAATATACAATTTAATTGCATCGAAGCTTGATTATAAATGATTATTACAACGTCTATTTGCTCATATTTTTAACGCTTTCTTCATTTATTTCAAGTAAATATGTTTATGTAAAAATACACTCATGGACGACACTGTGGTTTCACTAATAACAAGTACTAATGCATGTTTTTTTAACAATTAACAATGCATTTCTAGGAACAATATATATACTGCTATCTGTGAAATGTGGAAAGCCTAAACTACACTAATTCTATTATGAAATTTACCATTCTACTTGCTTTTATAGCGGTGCGCTTACCACAGATTGGCATATTTGCTAGAAATACAACACATTGAAGGTTCGGCCACAAATGTTAAGTCACGTTGGCGATGAACGCGTCGTAATCTAATATCGCTGTGGAGTTATCTACTTGGTGATATAGCGTCTAGTTATTAGCCAGTAATGAACTAGAGTCGAATCGCTCGCACTCGACTCGCTTTACTGCAACGTGTATTTTTCTCCAAATTCTCTCGAGCCTGGCTTCTGATATAGGCTTCGAATGTGAGCACAACGAACGATCACCCAGCTGTAGAGTTCGAGCACAACTGAACGAGTCCACTTTATGCTGGGAGGGGAAGTCGTTGCGGCAACATTGTGCGCGAACCTACGTCGCGCTTTGCGAGGGTACGAAGTACGTAACGCGCGAGTTTCGTCTGGCTTTGTTCAGCACAGGCACGAACTCGATCGCTGGAATACCGCTTGCGCCGTATGTTTCTCTTCGTTTCTGGTGATGCCGTTCATTTACTTTCTCCTTTTGGTTGCCTGCACTGTCGCTGCAGATGGCGTCTTGCTTCTCCATAACGGAAACCTAGTCCGCCATCTTTGTTTCTATTATCCGTCCGGTTCCTTCCACTGGCGCAGCCGTCATCCGCTATTAGGGGCCCATCCACGTACACGCATTCCGTGCGGAATAGGCTTTTCCGAAGAGAA